>JAUTDX010000783.1:0-78605 GCA_030844895.1 Ambrosia x helenae
AAGATCCATCTAATAAGTGGGAATTGAAATATGGAGACTTGTTGGAATTCTCGGTTAAAGGTATAAGAAAGGTTATCGACGCTTATGTTCTTTCAACAGGGAATAGAAAGGACTATTTGGTTCAAGTCCTCTCTCAAAAAGTTAATATTTGTGCGTGTGAGGGTGTGTTGACTAATAGACTCGCAACTAGAGTTAATTTTGGATGGTAAAGGGTATCGACGTTCCAGATATGTTATGCCTGATTTGTAATGATTTTTTGGAGACTGTAGATTATGTTTTGGCGATTGCGCGGTGGTTACTCGTACGTGTTGGCTTACCGCGCGATGTAGGGTTGCAAATGAACTGAACTTTCAGCGAACAGTTCATGAACCGTTCGGTGGAAAGTTTGTTTGTGTTCGTTCGTTTAATAAATGAACGAACACGAACAAAAAAGTTTGTTCATTTAGTTAAACGAATGAACATGAACAGATGCCGCGTTCGTTTGTTAATGTTCAGTTCGTTTATGTTCGATAGTTTTAATAGGGCTTTTAATTTTTATAACGTTTTTTACATTCTTTAATTTTTTATTATTTTACCCTAATAAATAAATTATTTTGTGTGAGATATGAGATCAGTTAGTTTTTTAAACAATACTTTATTATCTTTTCCAATATTATGTTAAGTACTAAGTATATTTGTATAACTAGGTTATGTTTTGGTGGATCTAGTTAATTTCTTAATATATGTGAATTCGATCTTATTTGGAAAGTTAATATATGTCCCTTTGTGTTTGTTTCCGTTCTTGAACACTTCTTGTGTTCATTATTGTTCGTTCATGAACAAAATTCACAAACAAACACGAACATGAGTGTTTTCTTAACAAACGAACACGAACAGAAAATCTTGTTCGGTAAGTGTTCATGAACTGTTCGTGAATACATAATTTCCTTAACAAGCGAAACATGAACAAGACGTTGTTCGTGTTCGTTCGGTTCGTTTGCAGCCCTAGCTGGATGGCTAGGTCTTCCTATGCTTATAGAAGTCTGAAAAATGTAAGAAGTGGTTGGAAACTTTAAAAGTTATAATAAGAAAGACTTGTTGGGCGATTATATTTATCGCTTTGTGTGAGAGGTGTGGAGGTTAAGGAAAAACTTGGTTTTCATGAAGAGGCACTTGAATAATCATACGCTTTTTCAACGATATTATTCATTTTTCATTTATTTGGTTAGTAGCAGGAATCGGAAACACAATATTTCTTGGATCGAGTGGTTGGAAAACCCTTTATCGTACATGTAACCCTTTTCATGTCCTAGCACCTTGCTAGAAATGTTTTCTTAACAATATGCCAATGTTTAAAAAAAGATTTGAAATATATACCATTATATATTGACTAGCAGCGATATATGAGTAAACATATTAAACATGTAATATCACAAAGGGTGGAATGTAATGACGATAAAAAAGAAAACTTTACGTAGCATATAGTATTCAATACTGTTTTTTATTATGTATTTCACACTTAAGTGAAATTAATCCATTTACATTTTTCAAACAATGCAGTTAAAAAAGCTATCCATCACTCATAATCAATATAACTATAAAAAACTTTCAAATATTAACATTCTAAAGTTTTTAAAAATCCAAATATTAGAAATGAGGAAAATATGGAGTTTGCATGTAACCAAATCGGAACATCATCATTAAAAAGGCAAAAGAGGAAATGCGTGCGACTATGATAAAAACAAAAAAAAGCAATAGCACTCAACACACCATAGCTTAACAAATGCGATTGGTATAAAAGATAATAATGAGATACTATCTAGTGAAGAAAAAAAAAATAAGAAATCGTAGGAAGGGTTGTCAAACGGAGTTCAATTGACCTCATTCAAGCTGTATTGAAACGTCATTAAAAAAAATTGCATTGAAACTGTCTCATCGAACCCTACGATCTTAGTTTTATATGTTTTCAATTTTTGGACTTTTAGATTGCGGTTTTTAGAATTTGTTTTATATCATTGTGTCTTTTATATTGCATTGTGTCTTTTTTTATTTTCGTCATTGTGTCATTTCTACGATTCATTGTGTCTTTTTTCCTGAGCATTGTGTTATACTTATTGGCATTGTATTATATTTTGTGACTCATTGTGTTATATTTTGTGATTCATTCTGTTTTTTATATCTTTCTCACTTTTCTCTTTTTTTTTATACTATATAGGATAAATTGACCCATATTAAAAGGTCTTAACTTAATTATCTTAACCTTTTGTAGTTAATTAATGTTTACTATTTTTGGTTTATGTTACAAATCATTTGATATAAACATATTGCTTATTGGGTAAAATTATGATCATACAATTCTTTCAAAACAGATATTTGATACTATCTTATATTTCTGAGACTTTCTGAAATAGATAAATCTAATATGAAGTGATAAAATGTGTGTACCATAAAAGAAATAAGCCTTTTTTTCAAAAGAAAAAAATTGTAAATGGTCAACACTCGATAACTCATAAACCTACTTCTAATTCTACGTACACACCTCTTGCTTGAGTGAAGTCCTCTGTTGCACGGAAACGCCATACTATAGCCGTTTCCCGTCCCTGAAGCGTTTAGGGTACGGAAACTCTAACGGGTACTTGATGAAACGTTTCCGCAGCGCTTCTTTGACCGATTCGGTTGGTCAACTACGTTTCTGAAAACGATTCTGAATTTGGGTACCGTTTTCTGAATACGTTTCTGAAGGTTAAGGGTAGTTTTTGTAAAATTCTTTTAATTATGATGCATGTTTCCAACATTCTCGGTTAGTTTCCAATAACAAAACGTTTCATATACCTCCTAATCTGACAAACGAATGAACAATTAATATATTATCTTCTGAATTCTAAAACCTTATATCTTTTACGATTCATGAAAACAATGTGATTGATAATATTTGATTGTCTTTGCTTTAAAAAATTTATGAATTTTGAAACATTTATGAATATATTTTGGGTTTTGTGTTACATTATCTATAATATATATTTATTTTTTTTATGTATTTATTTTCGTACCGTGCCGTACCCGTTTCTTCATTTTTTTGAGTTTTGCCGTTTCCCGTTCCCGTACGCGTTTCCCGTTCCCGTACCAGTGCCAGTGCCCGTGCAACATAGGTGAAGTCTCTGTACAACTTTGTCACTTCCTCAAGACACTCTAAATCTGCGATGCGAACCTGGAAAAAAAAAACAACCAAAGTGACAAAAATGGAATCAATCATCCAACAACCAACTTAAATAGGTTTGAATTTCGATAAATTAACTCCAATCATAATATTAGGGTATAAAAGAAGCTACACTTTGTTTTTTTTTTCAAGTTCTCAAAATATAAAAATAATATAAAACATATGAGCAACCGAAACTAAATTGACTATTGAGTCTAAAAAATATGACTTTAATACAAAAACATAATGGACAAAAAAAAAAACACAATGCACAGAACAAAAAAAAAATACCGTATTCAGGGAAAAAAAAACACAATTTGCATCAAAAATAAAACCTAATGTTCAGAAGTGAAAAAAAAATAATGAACAGGACAAAAAAAACACAATGAACAGACGAAAATAACACAATTGACAGACGAAATAACACATTGTATTTTTTTTCTGTTGCAGAATTTTTTTTACTGTATTGTGATTGTGTTTCTTTTTTTCTACATGAACAAAACGCACCATAAAAGTTTTTTTTATAACATTATGGTATTCATTGAAAAGATAATAAAACGTTCGTTAATTTGGTGTATTTTTTTTAAAAATATCGTATCAAAAGTTATTAACGTTTAAAAATTGTGTGAGAAAGTGAATGTGTCATGCACATGAGAGAGAAAATAGTTTTGGAGGGAATTAAAGAGTTTCACCACTTTATTATATATATATATAACTAGATTATACCCCGGGAACATCCCGGGGTTGAAAAATCTAATATGAAATATTAATTTTACATATCAAATATAATGATTCGTTTTACAGTTACATACAAGAAAGCTTAGTGTAGCACCTAACCTAAAACAATTAAAAATGTATCTCCAATGTTAACGCCTAACCTTAAACAATGTATAACTCTAATATTAATATCTAACCTAAAACAATGTGTAACTCAAATACTAACGGATGTTGAAAATAGAATTCATATTTACTGATTTGAACATAATTAGTGACTTGCCTATACACCCTATAAAAAAATAGTCGTTTTTTTCTCCGTTTTTTATATAGCACTATGGTACTTGTTGGAAAGATAATAAAACGCTCGTTAATTTGGTGTAATTTTTTTCTTTAAAAAATCTCGTATATAAAAGATATTAACGTTTAAAAATTATGGGAGGAAACATAAGAGATAAAAATTCAATTTTATTTTTAATTTTTTATTCCTAAAATATCTCAATGCCACATGGGATGACACATAACACACTCAAGGAGGATAATGCCTCTTTGAGTACCATATCATTAAAATGGCTTTGGTTTATTATATGTATAGATAATATAGATTCTTGAACCAATTTTTGTAAATCGTCTTTTAAAAAGCTACTTAAAGATATAGAAGTAAAAAAGTTAAAGGCTGCCACATAGTTTTGCCGGTGTCTTCTGAAGAACTTCTAGAAAATATTTATAGAAACTACATGGTTGATGGTTGATCCCTGAAGTATATTCATATTACGGATTCGGTACATTATTTTAAAAAACTACACCTTTAGCTAAATGATTTTCAAAAAGAAACATATTTAGTCCCCGACCTTGGATGGACGTTCTCTTTTCTGTTATCTTGCACGCGTGAAATTATCAAACTATCCTTATCTAATAAATTAGGGTAGAGGTAAGGCTGTCTACATCTTACCCTTCTCAAGCCCTACCTTTTGCTATAGGTGGGATTAACTGAGTATGATGATGATGACTAGTCACTACCAAGTAAATGGGTTGAAACTGCTACCACTAATATCCTTATCTAATAAATTGAGTTTATTGGTGTGTGTATAGAAACACACACACATATATAAGTTCCAGTATAAAGTGTATTTTTCGTACAAAGTGTGAAAAGTCTATGTAGTTACTGTATTATAAATTGACTACGATGTTTTCGATTCCTTTTATTGTATTATATTGAAAACACTAAACGTAAGAATTTAAAACACAATCAACAATATTTTAGATATGAAATTTGAAACACATTAATTACTTTCTTCGCATAGTGTTTTAGATTGTATGTCGAGAATACATTAATTAATGTTTTAAATTGTTATGTTTTGTGTTTTTCCGTATAATACCATGCTAACATCATGCCTAAAACTTAAAACACAATGTCTATATATCACACTTTGCACGAAAAAAATACACTTTGTACAGAAACCTCACACACACACACATATATATAAATATATATATATATATATAAACTAAGAGTTAAATACAAAGGATATAATTATAATTAATTAGTTATCATTTATTTTCTCTTCTGCCATCTCTTGCAAGTTTCCAATATTTCGACAACATATTTTCTTGCGACATGCTTCATATGAAGTCTTTCTTCACACTATATCCAGTATATCAAGCCTTTCAGGAATTGAATGATATTAACACAAAACGCAAACGAAAATATTAGTACACAGACTCACAAATTCTTAATTTATGGCGTATGTCGTCAAGAAAGGTGTAGGATGGGGTGGCCTATGGTTTGAGCAAAGGGGAAGGTAGTTTCATCAAAGGCAACATGTCGGGAGATGAAAAATTGTTTGGAGGATAGGTCAAGACACCGATATCCTCGGTGAGTGGGAGGATAGCCAAGGAACACACATGGGTGTGATCGGTGGTCAAGCTTGTGGATGGTTGTGGAAGGGTGAAGTGGGTAGCAAAGGCATCGAAGACGCGGAGATGATCATAGGTCGGTGTGGACATATATAGAAGTTCCGTGGGGGTTTTGTTATTAATGGTTTTGGTGGGTAATATGTTGAGTAGGTATGTGGCGGTTTCAAGGGCAAAGTGCCAAAGGTGTGTAGGTAAAGAGGCATGGGCCATTAAAGTACGAAGCATATTATTTATTGTTCTAATTTTACGCTCGGCCTTGCCATTTTGGGATGAGGTGTAGGACAAGATAGGCGGTATAAAATACCGTTTGTGGTAAAAAAGTTTTGAAAGGCAGTGTTGACGTATTCACGTCCATTGTCACATTGGAAGGTTTTGATGGTTTTGTTGAATTGGGTTTTTATAGTGGTGGCAAATTGGGTAAGGCTTGAAAAACTTGGGATTTATGTGTTAAGGGGTAGGTCCATAAAAAATTGGTGTAGTCATCAAGGAACAAAACATAATATTTATGGCCCGAGGAACTAACTATAGGGGATGTCCACACGTCACTATGTATGATATCAAATGGATGCACAGTAAAATTAGGAGAATCAACAAAAGGCAAACGAATACTTTTACCAAAAATACAAGACTGGCATACATTATTAGAATTAAAATCAAAGTTCAAAACATTAGAAGTTCGTAATTTATTCAAAGGTGCACGTCCTGGGTGGCCAAGACGGTGATGCCAGACTTGTGAAGAAATAGCAGCAAAAGCAGAAGGTTGACTGGTGGAGGATCCTAGAACCAAGGGGTAGAGATCACCGCTGCTGTTGCATCGCAGGAGGGCGCCTTGGTCCTGTAATCCTTCACAAGAAAACCAAAAGGGTCAAACTCAACAGAAACCCAATTGTCCGTGGTAAAGCGACGGACAGAAATCAAATTTTTAACAAGACGGGGTGAGTATAGGACATTTTTTAGGATAAAGGGTGGGAATGGTTTGGGTAGGTATTTAGTGCCTTGGCCAAGCACGGGAATGGTATCACCATTGCCTACAATAATATTACGAGAAACGCAAGAATTAGAAAAAGTATGGAAATCACCTGACTCGTGGGACATGGTTGAAGATGCTCCTGTGTCCATGTACTGTGTGGGGTCCGGTTGTTGAAGGCTCATGGTGTAGAGGGCTTGCTCAATATCGGTCGGACAATAGGCGGTGTGGGCCTGCTGTGGTTTTGGGCCAAGTAAACCGGGCTGATTTGAGGGACTGAAGCTGGGCCTGTTTGTAGTGGGGTATGGACAGGGTGGAAAAGTCCACTGCTGTTGGTTTTGGGCCGGCTGGAAAGTGGGTGTATTATTGGGCCAAGGTTGGTTGGGCCAGTAAACAGGCCAAGGGTAGTAAGGAGAAGCAGGCCAGGAGGTGTTTTGAGGGAATCGCCCACGGCCAGAGCCGGAGCGACCACCCCTGTTTCGGCGATTAAACCGGCCGCCTCGGTTACGGTGTGAACTGTTGAGGGTCAGTGGGGTAAGGTGGGTGGGGCCGGTCGTAGGAGGGTGGAGTGGGGCGGTGATTGTCGGATGGTGGAGGGCGATTGGTGGTGGTGGTGGCGGCTAGTGCGGAGGAGGTTGTTTTAGAGGCATGTAATGCTCGTTCGGCTTTATCGGTTTCAGCTTGAATTAATTTGGAGCGAGCATTGTAAAACGAAGGTAGTGGGTTCTGGTTTTGGAGTATGGTGGATATGCCCTCATATTGTTCGGGTAGCCCGGCCAATAACTGTAATACCAAGCGATCATTAGCAACCGGTGCATCGACATTGGCGAGTTGATCTGCGAGAACCTTCAGGGCCTGACAGTAAGCAGACATAGAGGGGAAGGCATCAAAGCGGGTGTTAGAGAATTTTTGCATGAGGTAGATAGCGCGAGCGCTTTTGTTGTCATGAAACAAGTCTTCTATGGCAACCCAGGCCTCATGAGCATTCGAGATGTTATTAATAATAGTGTGTAGAAGATCATTGGAGATCGTACTGTATAACCATTGTAGAACAATGGCGTCAATACGATCCCAATCATCCTGAGAGGTAGAGGATTCGGGTGTGTCTAGGTCGGTGGGAGGAGGGCGCGGCTGAAGGTGATCGGCCACCATGAAAGCTTTGCAGTGAAGCTTGAAAAGAGTAGCCCAGGAGGAGTATTGGGAGGATTCAATTTCAAGGGTAAGGGGGACATAATTTTTGATGTTGGAGACGGTGGTGGCGGGGTGGAGTTTTGATTCAACTGTGAGGGATGGGATGATAGTAGAGGAGGCCTGAGGTGAACTAGACATGGTGAACAGGAAGGAAAAAGGGAAGTAAGGTGGGCGGCAGAAGGTATGTTGCAGGGCAAGAAGAGGTCGGCGATGGTGAAACAGCCGAAAAGAAGGAGAAGAGGTTAGAGGTGAAGGGGCCTGGTCAATGATACCATATTAGAGATAAAACCCTTGATCTCTTTCATTAAACATTCAAGTATAAATAGTACAATCAATCCCTATAATTTTGGTAAGGGATAATTACAATAATTACAAATCAATCTCTAATTCAAATACATAATCTCCTATTCAAATACATTATCTATTAACCTCACACACACACACATATATATAAATATATATATATATATATATATAAACTAAGAGTTAAATACAAAGGATATAATTATAATTAATTAGTTATCATTTATTTTCTCTTCTGCCATCTCTTGCAAGTTTCCAATATTTCGACAACATATTTTCTTGCGACATGCTTCATATGAAGTCTTTCTTCACACTATATCCAGTAATATCAAGCCTTTCAGGAATTGAATGATATTAACACAAAACGCAAACGAAAATATTAGTACACAGACTCACAAATTCTTAATTTATAGCGTATGTCGATATAATTGTGTGCCGTGGATACATAATTACTTCAAAATATGTAAAGAGGTCTATGAATATACGTAGGTACCCGCTACTTGTTTAATCACATTTGAAAAGAATAAAAGGCATCAAAATCTAGTACATGTGCAAAGTGTTCATATTAGAAATCATACATTAGGTGTACAGAAATAGATGTATTGTCGTAATATAAATTTAAAGCTCATATATATGCAATTAACATCTTCAAACACCATAATACAAAACAAACAGTTTGTGCTCCTTCGTTTAGTGAAAATGCATGTGGATTTTTTTTTTTTTTTTTATATCGTTAGATTTTTGTTATCATAATAAAATCAACTGAATAAGAAATAATATAGAGATTTAAAAACGTTAGAATGGATAAAACAAAGAGGACCCTAGCTACATTTATTAAGAAGCAGATGTTAAAAATGTGTGTGTTAGTATAAGTTGTCGTTATTCGTCATGCAATTTGTAATATAGAAAAGAATATGGAAGCTGAGATGTGAAGAGTCAAAAGAATACAAAAGAAGAATAGAATACGTTGATAATAACATGATTCTACCAAAGGTCTAAGCTAATAAATAAGGGGATTTGTTTTGTGGAATGCTACACGCAGTCAGCCAATCACGTGTGACCATATTGCTATTTTATTTTGAATTTTATTATTTGTATTTGGATATTCTTACAAATATTTCATATACTTTGTTTATAAAACTACTATTCATCACTTCACATGTAATCAACATGTCTATGTTATTTTTAATCTAATCAATTAATTTAGATAAAAATACATAAAACATCATTTACGTTCGCCAAAAATTGCAAGTTACAACCTTTATGTATAAAACTTGTTGATTACATCCTTAACGTAAGTTTTTTGTTGCAGAAATCATCCTTTAGCACTAACTGGTTTGTTTTGATGGTTAAGTGACCTCATATGCTTCGCATGTGAGGGTATTATATATTGTCATTTATTTTCTCAAGATGATAATTCATCATTTGTTTAGGATAGTTCATCTTCTTCATTTTAGCTCCTAACAATCGTTGGTATCCCAAACCAAATCAATCGAATACTTTAACCTACAAAAATCATAGATTTAGATTTAGGATTCGAGTTCTAACCATAGGTGGGATGAATGTGTGCATTGATTTTGAAGGTGCAACGAGGTGGTCTAAGGTTTTGGTTCCTCTAGAGATGGCATAGATAGGGTGATGCCAGGTGCCTTTGAGCATTTGAAAGTCATTTGAGGAATGTGGATGAGCAATTTGTATCAACCCACAATCATTCTTGGACCTATTAAGAGCGTTGGAAATCAACGTACAATTCTAGACGTACTGTAACCTCTCTAACATATTAAAAGATATTTTATTTTAAATTGTCTTATATATTACAACGGTGCATTTGACTCTGTTACAAAAGTATGTCTAACTCAATTACAACTTTACAAGAGTGTGTCTAACTCATTACATTGGTGCAACAAACACATTACAAAAGTGCTTCTAACTTTTTAGTTAAGATTTGCTTTCTTCATAATTAGTTTTCGATGAATTGTTGATTAGAACAGTGCGTCCAAACAAATTATACCCATGCGTCAACATTCAAGTTGCCAAAACTATGTAGAGTTAGATTGACCCAAATACTTTTCTCTTAAATTCACTCATCTACACATGTCACGTTTAAAGTCAACATACGCTTATTAGAAAATTCTTTTAAATATTTTGTAATAACCAATATTTATAATTTAGAATTGACTAGTTGTTACATAAGGTAAGTTATAGAAAGAAAGAGACGTGTGGTAGAATATGATCATGATTATAAAAATGTTTCTAGTCATGTATAAAACACCATCCATCAAAGGAAATAATAAAAAGGAACCCTATGTTTTCCTTACGTTAACGTCTCAACCATTTCCATTTTTTCTCTCACACACTTCCAGATACAACACACAAACTTCCAGAGAGAATAATATATACATATATATAGATAGAGTGTGTGTGTAGTATCATGTGATCAAAGACATCTAGAGTATTGCATGAATCTCATGAACAATACAGGATCAATCGTGTTGGGTTTCTATTGCTGGGATTGGGAATTCTTAACTGCCCTTCTTCTATTCTCCTACTAATTATTATTATTCTTATTATTATTATTACTATTACTATTGCTATTATTCCTTTGATAATTTTCTACTTATATCTTTCATCTCAAAACTTCTTCAAGATTTGATCATATAGTTATGGTGGCAGCTAAAGGCGGTTGTGATGGCAGTGACCGCGGTGGTGGTGATCAATTGCTAGTAACAAAATCTTCTCCATCGCCCTTCCTCTTGAAAACATACATGCTTGTTGATGACCCTGCTACCGACCATGTGGTGTCTTGGAATTCCTTTGGGACGGGTTTTGTGGTGTGGCAGCCGGCTGAATTTGCCCGAGACTTGCTTCCTACGCTCTTCAAACACAGCAATTTCTCGAGCTTTGTTCGTCAACTCAATACCTATGTATGGTTCATCTCTCTTTCCTTGTTCATACTTTTAGTTTTGAAATTTATAGTAGTAAATGTAAAATCTATCAAAGTTGAGGGATGGAGTTCTATATTAGATATTGACGTAGAATTAGAGGGTGTTTGGGATTGAGTTTTGAATCTGATTGTTAGATTATTGCGTTTTGAAAACGCAGATAATCAGTTTTTAGTGTTTGGATTGCGTTTTGAAAACGCAGAAAATTAATTTTTTAGGCTACCAAAACGCAATAATCTATAAGCAGCTTCATCCCTGCTTTTTCAAAACGCATAATCTGTTTTGAATAATCAATCCCAAACACCCAGCCATCGTATAAGAAATGATGAAAGTAAATGTAAAAAGTCATAATAACAATTTTTTATATTATTATGTTATGTATAACAAGTATCATAATTACTCTATTTTTGTAAGGAAATAGATATATTTTTATGTTATGCATGTATAACAAATTATCATATTTACTCTACTTAAAAGAAAACAGATATAATGTCAAAGGGTGAGGTATACTTGTCAAACCAAAAAAATAGAATTTGTCTTTCGGCGAGCTTTAATAAGAGTGGTAGTTGGGTTGTAAAATCAAAGTAGTTTAAGAACGTGGAATTTATATTAAGTTTTTTTTAATAATCATATATATAGTGTTGAACATGATAATTAACTTTTGTTTTTTGTGTAATAGACAAATGATTTACCACTATGGACAAAAATGGATAAAGAATAATGTTCTCTTTGCATATCAATTTCATATATTCTTACCGACTGGTTTTTTTTTAGGTGTATTGTTTAACTAATGTATGTAAACCAATACAGTCTCATCAATATTATACACGCATCAAAGTCAATAGATATTAGACAAATTCCATTGTTTAATTGTTTTACCTAGTCTCTTAATCTAAAAGAAAAAACAAATTCATTTACTTCTAAGACTTTTAATTTATAGTAAAATTACACAAATTAAGAAAAACAATGTGAAAGTTTAAACTAGAGCAATTCGACCGCGTAATTATATTATGATGCATGTATAGGGTTTTCGTAAAGTTGCAACAAGCCGATGGGAATTCTGTAACGAAAGATTTCACAAAGGTCGTAAAGAGGTGCTATGTCAAATTCGAAGAAGGAAATCATGGGCAAACAAGGCCCAACCAGTCATCCAAACGGTGAAAGAATCCGATGAAGATCAAAGATCTTCGTCCACCAATTCTTTATCCTCGGGGTACAACATCCTCGTGGATGAGAACCACAAGCTCAAGAATGAAAACAAAGTATTGTCTTCTGAGCTTTGGGCCATGAGAAAGAAGTGCAAAGAACTCCTTGATTTGGTTAGTATGTACACTACTACTAGCTCAAGCAAAGAAGAGGAAGATGATCAAAGGCCAAAGTTGTTTGGGGTAAGGTTGGAGGTGCATGGTGATAAGGAGAGAAAGAGGAAAAAGATTGAAGAGGTTAGTGAAAATGCAAGAAGAATTTTACTTTCAGTTAATGCAAACAAGTAGATAGCTTTCTAGACATACACAAATCACTTTGGAAGAAATGTTTCAAAGTGTCTTATATTGCATGTATAGGACTTGAGGTATATGTCCATGGTCTCAAACTATATATGTAGTTTCAAATTGCAAAAAGTGTAAGCATAAAAACATTTGTGTTACATCATATCGAATTAATTAAGTAAGCCTTTCATAGTTAAGTGGTTGTATCATGCAAACAAAGATATACTACACATGCCAGTATCATGGTGTTTGATGAAAGACACAAGGAAACAAAATTGTGAGATCATAAGAGAATAAAACAAACGAAAAAATGCATTTACAATTAGGGTCGAAAATTTCTAACATAACACAAAAATAATATCCTTTTTCCTTGGCTAATATAACCTAACACATGTTGCATTAATGGGTTAATAAGTTTAATAACATATGTTAATCTGCTAAATCATTTTGAGAATAGATCCTATTTAAACTTTAGGTAGTGGTTTTTAAAAAGTTATATAATTTAAACTTTAATATTTTGATTTTTAGTTTTCCTAGAACTATTCATTTTTAAATGTGAAACTAATTTTCCGTATTAAAACATCACCTAATCTCCATAGCGGTATTCATTAGTTCTAACTATTCATTCATTTCCCTTAAGTTCTAACTATTCATTCATTTCCCTTAATCTTGAGCAAGATATATATAAACCAAATTTCTTAGATAACCAAACAAAAACAATTATAAGGACACCTATAAAAATAAAAATAAAAAATCATTTTAGCCAGATTAATTTGTTGTTTAAATTGTTACCGAGTCTCTATGTATCACAGTATTACTCAATACTCATATTCAAAAAGGCAAATTAAATAGGCTAAAAAAACAGCCATGACATAATGGTCTACTTGTATGGTGTTTGCTCCCCAAAAAGTGGCCGGTGAGTTCAAATCATTACAAGTGCAATGTTATGTGGTATATATCTAGGTTTGCTAAGAAAAAACTCCAGCTGTCAAACACGACATGATTATAAGTGTGCCTGACACAATAGCTAGTAATAGTGGCTATGTAGCTATAGCTAGTAAATGTGTTTAAGGATGGATATGTTACGTAGACTCATAGAGCGATGAAACGCATCCAAATATCTTTATCATTTCACTTCTACATAAAAATTGTTCCCTTGTAAAAGGAAATACTTGTAAACACAAGCTTATGAGTCATTAGTGCCACAAATTCTAGATGGTAAAGTGATAAAGCTTGATGATTGCCTATGATTAATATCAACGTTTATGTTCTATATGAACAGAACTTTTATAACCCTAGGTTTACGTTGACAACTTTGCATATATATTAATAGCATGTGTTATTTCAAAATAGGTATATCCGATTGATGTGTGCATTTGATCAAAGTCTAAGTTAAAATTGTTATTTTTTTTCAAATCAAAGAATTTTGATCATATGGGGAACATAAATATGAACGGAATGGTCTTTTATTTGACCATATATACATTTACGTTGGCTTGGACTCATTCCTTTGTAGTGACTATTGGCTAAGTGATAACTCTATATTTAATTCCTAAATAGTTTTCATACTTATGTTTACTTCTTTTACATTGATACATTCCATGCGTATGGTTAATTTTATAATAATATCAATCAAATTATGTTTACTTAACTTTTAATTGGATTAACTATAATTTAAAATTTTAACTTTGACTAAAGGATAGGAAAAAAAAAATATAATAATTTGATCCTTCAAACCATAGTTTACGATTTAACTATGTAAACTTTGAAAAATTCAGTTTTGACAAAACGATAAGGAGAAAATATAATAACTGGACCCTTCAACAACAATTTACGATTAAACTAATATAAACTTGAAAATTTCAATTTTGACAAAATGATAAGGAG
This sequence comes from Ambrosia x helenae, assembly GCA_030844895.1. Classification (NCBI taxonomy): domain Eukaryota; kingdom Viridiplantae; phylum Streptophyta; class Magnoliopsida; order Asterales; family Asteraceae; genus Ambrosia; species Ambrosia x helenae. Next base: position 14,584 of record JAUTDX010000783.1, read on the forward strand.
AAAATGTAATGATTGGATCTTTCAAACCATAGTTTTTTGATCAACTAATGTAACATTATTAAAAGCAACTGAAAATGATGTGTATGATAATATGTCGTTATATCAGTACGTATGAGTATGTGATTATAAAATCTTGCATGTTATTTTAGCTAACTAATGACTTGTATAGAAACATAAACAATTAGATATTCTGTTGGTTAATAAATTACTTTTAATATGGTAAAATCTGTAGCAATACATGTTTACTATGACTTTAGTCCGTAGTTGATACTTTCATCATCGCTAATGTTTTTGCTATGACATGTTCTCTATGGATTTTGCTACAACCTTTTAGCTACGAATTGTGCTATGCCTTTTAATTACGGGTCTTAGATAGTTTTTTAAAAAATTGTTACTTTTCTAAATTTTATCTATTTTACATATATATCCAAACTCACATATTTATAGACAACACAAATCAAACCAAAAAGTTACATAAGTTGTGACGTAGTTGTATAAATTAACAAATTATTATACAAATTATAAGAATTTAATACAAAATTGTACAAATCACAGAAATATAATACAAACCCACTAAACATATTTTAATTTTGTATTGTCAACCCTAATCATAAGTTTATGTTGAACATAAGCCTTTATCCCCTTCAAAACAGTTCAGCATCATTAAACATCCTATTTGAAAGATAAAAGTTTTTGGATCTTGCTATCTCTTGATTTTTTTTTTTTTTTTCTTTTTAGCACAAAGTACCATAACGCATCTTTCATTGTCATGTTCATCTACAATGTATAAGGCAACAAACCTAGTAATAACATTATCAACCATACTGATTCTTTAAAGAAAATCTAAAGCAAGTAGATTGTTTTCCTAATGCATTAATTGCATACAGTCTTGTTAACTATTCCTTTAACTATCGCATCAGCAGAAAGATGGTTTTTTTTTTAATTGAAGTTGTTGAAGTGTTGCTTACGATCCATAATGTCGCAAGAAAGACTAAATGGATTGGCAATGATAAATACTAAGAACTATATATTAGAAAGTGCAGATTCTAAAGAGTTGATCAACAACTTTCCTTTCGAAAATGTTAGGATAGCCTCACAATTCGTTTAAACTATATAAATTTGATCATTTACTACAACAGTTTTGTTTTGTTTATTGTATCACAGCACACAAGACCCCTAAATTCTTTGGGATGGCGATGAAGCTTCTTAAATGATTCAAACTTAATTCGTTTGAATCCATTTTTTATCAAAGACATTTCTTGAAAAGGTTTAAATCTTTTAAAAATTGTTATATATTGACAAAAATGTGTTAATATATTCAGTTGTTGGATTTGATATTCAAGATCCCACGTTTCATTCATTTTATAACAGTCTCCTTAATTTTGCAGTAGACTGGTAAGTTAACACGCTAACACTTCTTCTCTATGATTTTTAGCGTTTTATACAACCATATACATAAAATGTAATAAAATTATAAAGTTATAAAGTAATAATTTGTTTCGGTGTATAACACGGTCTAAACGTTGTATGTTTAGCATGTCTAAAACGCGGATGATAAAATTTTGATCATCAAACATTGAGTGAATTATACGTATATATAGATGATGGTTCATACCCTACCATTCATCTCTTTTTTAAGTTTTTCACAAAGGTCCCAATTGTAACATGTACCTATTCGTGACAATCCTATGATCGTATCGATTCATCAAAACGATACATCAATGACAAACGATATTCTAGATTGATAACCCGATGCATGATGACTTCCTATCTATCATGGCTTCACAAAAACCAATCCATGATTTACATACATTTTTTGTTTGTGTACTGTTAACAAACTAAGCTATGTTATCGACTAATAACTCACTATATTGGCTCAAAGGCCAAGTTTGGTTTTTGTCAAAGGAAACAAAAGATCTGCACACCCGCTCGTCATCAACATTGATGGATGGATTTCTGTAATCAGACTCATGAATTGGCTGCAAAATGACTGAAAATAGTTTCAAGTGTTGACTGGCTGATGCTATACTCTGCTATCCCTAGTCGGTTTCTGCGTCAAGTATAATTTAGTCAGGAGAGATAACAAAAAGAATATATGCATATACATATACATACATTTATATATAGATCTATAATATAATACAAGCTAAACCTGTTTCGCTCTATGAGTCCAAAAACATCGGCAAGTGAGAAGTCCTCTCCTCGTGGCAACTGAATAAATTGAAAGTGACACTAGATTAAAAACACAGCTGGAATAACTTGTTTAGGTAATGTGTCAACCCAAAATAGACTTTCAAGCCATATTTAACATCAAAGAGTGAATTCTGTTTTGATATGTTTTAGTGATTGTATTTCTGGTATGCATAATAATATTAGAATAAACATGCATGGGTAAAATAGTGTTTGGTACTGGTACTATAGTAGGCCCGTTAAGAAACATGTATTGGGTTGCTTATCGGGCTATATAAGTTGACTTTGGGCCGGAGTCGTATTACTTATTTTGTTAGGCCTTAGTTGTTTCCTTTCGATGTTGGTTTGTCTTTGGGGAAAATCCCAGGATGGGCCAATGCCTTCAGTTTTGTATTCTTTTATATAATTTCTAATAAAAAATTTCAGGGTACCATCGCCTGTAAACAAAACAAACGGAATGACCCACTGATATCTTTTCTCAAACTCAGGATGTAAAAAATATTTGAATGGACAACAGATTGAAAACTGAAGATAATGTGTATAAATAGATAAACAGCTAGTAGATACCTGATATTTAACACTCAATCCATTGGAACCTTGACATGTTGCCCCAGGAAATGAAGCTAGTACAAATGAATCTATCACTGAGAATTTCTCTTTTGCTAACCACCATTCTGAGAAAATTGGTAGCGGAAGACCACCTATATGTCAAACACCAACTTCTCAATATCCAGAAAATATGTATATAAGTACACACACACACATGCGTGCATATATGCATACGCACACACGTGTGTGTGTGTGTGCAAATAAAAAGAAAAGTACCATCACGGGCCAACTGTTCGGGTAATTGCTCATTAAACACGCCACTAGAGCCAACATTATCTGTAAGAGTTCGTACTCTTTCTTCATTGCCAAGCCAGCGTCCAATCAAGATTATCATCTCTCTTGACAAACTAATTTCAGTGGCTGAAGCATCTTCAGATATTATGGAATCATTCCCTCTAATACAAACTTCCAGGTCACCAAAAATGCTACTTGGATGTGAAGGGATGTCAAATAGCCTTTCTTGAATTATTTGACAAAGTCTTTCCAAATCACCCGAGCTTACTTCAGTAGGTTTGACCTAGTGATACAGAATACAGAAAGGTTAGTATAGGAAAAAAAGAGCAATAACAAGAACAAGAAAATAACATGAATTGCTTACCTCCAGTTCAAGATGATTTCCAAATCGCGTTTTTAGATGTTGTGGACTGCCGATACACCTTAGCTTTCCTCCAACCTTAGATTACATGGACTAAATTAGTGTTTGGACACACACACTTATTACCATAGATATTTAGAATAAGTAATACCATTATCCCAATTCTTGTGCAAAGTGCTTGAGCTTCGTTCATACTGTGAGTAGTTAGAATAACAGCTGTCTTTCCACTTCTAGTTGATAGACGAGATATAACTTCCCACATAAACCGTTTTGCAATAGGATCCATTCCTAGAAACCATCATACACGGGAGTCTTGTTAAACTGTAAATCTTGTACTAAGAAAAGGGATAAATACAAATATCATATATCTATATATAACATATAATATGTACTACCTGTGGACGGCTCATCCAAGAAAACAATAGGAGGATCTCCAATCATTGCAATTGCAACAGATAACTTGCGTTTATTCCCACCACTTAGGGTAAATGATTGTTTAGAAGCATGCCTTAATAAGTCAAATTCTAACAACTTATCCATTACAACCTGTTAAATTTGTACCAAAATTATCTTCCCAAGCAAACAAACATGCATACTTAAAACATTATCTAGTGCGACACATACACGCATACATTTCATTCTCATGAAATCGAGTACAAAAGATAGAAAGCAGTAATGTAAGACTTACATTGTCTAGCATGGACTCTGGGACGCCTTTTATTCTTGCATAGAGCTCAAGATGTTCTTGAACAGTCAGAAATTCTAGCAGAGCATCAAATTGTGGACAATACCCGATCTGAAACACAACTGATTAAAATATGTGTACATATAAACTGTTATACATGTAATCTGATGTATAGAGAATGAAATTGACGTACAAGCTGGCGTGCAGCTTTGGGGTTTAATCGCATATCTTGACCAAAAATGAAAGCAGTCCCATCAGTCGGATATACTTCCCCTGCAAATAATTTTTACAATTTAAGAAAGTGAAGCATTTCAATGAAATATGATAAGTCAAATATATAAATTTATCTCTCAACAAAGAGGAAATTCAGGGACCTTGTTGACCAACATCGATGCCATTATTATCACGTACCTGATAGCATAGACAGAGTAGTAGTCTTCCCAGCCCCATTTGTTCCCAGAAAACCAAAACACTCTCCTTCTTGAACCGAGAAAGTCAATGAATGGACTGCAACTTTCTTACCATGTTTTCTACCTCCCGGGAATACCTAATATACAACAAAAATCAACATAATGGTTAAGCGGACTGCATTGTTTCTATCATTTCAAGAATAAAATCCTTTTTTTTTGGTTCCATTTTGAAGATAAAATGAATTATTAAAAATGTAAAATTACCTTGCGGAGATTACGCAGGTAGATGATGGCTTTATCAATGGAACCTGAAAGAACCCTATTTCTTTCGGTTTGGACATCTATATCTTCTTCAAGATCAATAACAGCATTTTTTGTCAGAAGGGGTTCAGAATGTGAATCAGAAACAGTTGGACTGGTTCTTCTGAGCCCTTCTAGAAAGTCCCTCATGTCAAATGAACTTAATTTGTGGAGAGGGAACATTTCAAGCCCGAGTGTTAAAAGAAAATAAATGATGCCCTGCCACATAAAGAAAAACAATATATCATTTTGCAAATTATGCTAAGCGATTATCACAGTTCCATTGACAAAAATAATCAGAAACGCACCTCAGCTGCCAGATAACAAATAGATCCACCAGAGACATTCCACCCAAAATAACCTTCACTTGATCCATTTTTCATTCCTTGACGTAACAAAGCTAGTGAAGCTAGCCCATCAGCAAAGCAAAATCCTGGAGATAGTCGGAAGATATTCTGGTCCAAAACATAGTAAATAATGTAAACTGGCACTATAAATACTCTATGCTACCAAATTAATAAGGTACCACAAATGATTTATTAAGACAAATTACTATAAATTCCAACCTTGAGAAAAGAATTCATGTGTTGAGTTGCTGGTATGAATCCCATAATGAATGATATTACCATGAGAATGATCCCTGTGAAAAAGTGGACCAAGAGTACTACATTCTGAAAATATAATAAAACAATCAGCATACTAAAAATGTATAGCGTTTTGCTTTCCTGATGAAATGCTAAGGTTTGAAATACCTGTGCCATACTGTGTTCTGAAAAGAAAAAGGTTAGACAATATGTTGAAGATGCAATTGCAAAACCATATTCCAACAGAATGAGGATTGTAGGCAATAAAGCACCGCTTCCAATAAACTGTTCTAAGCCTACAAATATGAGAACAAAGTTGAGATATCATAGATATTACTGATATAAATACATTTAATATACCTTTAAAAGTGTACTTCAGATGGGAGTTGGAGACATACCAAATATGTAAAAGAGAATCACTGCAAATGTGGAAGGTACTAAGGAGCTTATGAAGTCCCATATATACGTTGATACCCAATATGACAATATAGATACCTGAGTTTTAGTAAGAGCGATCCATATTAAAGACTAAACTGTGAAGGGGTGGCGGCGCAGCTTGTTGCCCACCTACCCGCTATCTTGATGTAATTTTCTCAGTCATGGAATGAAAGTTAAATGAAAAAAAAAATCCAATATATTTTTTTATTTGGTTTTGAAAAAAAAAACTGTGAAGCACTTACTTCCTATACACGTTATGAGTAACAAAAGAAAAGAGTTAGGAAAAATACATACCCCACTAATTAATTGTTGATGTTTGGCTTTTACTTCACGCTCCTACATAAGACATGTACCAGGTTAGATCAAGATCCCATTAGTTACCAGTAATCCAAACTATTTTACCAAAAATCAACAGTAAGTCATCAAACATACCTTCACGATAGCAACAGCAAATGAAGCAGGAATGAAAGAGAAGGCGATGCTCACAACAATAGCTGCAGAGAATGCATCCAGGTCCTACAAGAATCATAACATTCAGTATTTAAATACACGCCGAAAAAGAATATATCATTATTAAAAATCAAGTTTCCTACTTGACGTTGCAAGCGTTGACTTTCTGTCATCGGTAATGGATGATTACGTGTTTGTATGGTCATATTTTTATTAAGTGTGGCAAGCCTAAGAACTGCAGCATTCATTAAGTTGATAAACGTTGGTGCAGCATGCTGACAAGTGCTATTGTGTAGAACTGTGTACCCTATACTACCATTATCATTCTGTGGGTCCATTACAATGGCCCCATATCTGCATCAAAATGAACATGACAGTGATAAGTGATCGAATTTTAGTAATAACAGGCTTCTAATACCAGGAACTCAAGTAGCATAGCACACCTCGACTCGTAGGACTCATTGAAGCTGGACATCAGGTATTCACTCATGGAAAGCAAACGTGGCCCTAAAGTGGGCCCTGCTGCCTCAATGGCATCTTCTAATGCCTTACTAGGATCAGGAAACCTGTACGTGCTCTCTTTAAACTTTTGAATCCAACCCCCTTCTATGTAATGTGAAACCTGTTTACCAATAGCACAAAAGTTGAACATCATCACGTAACACAACAAAAAAAATGTCAGAAAGGGAAAGAAAAAGAAAGAGAGATACCTCTTTTGCGATAGGTAATGATAGGTCAAAAGGAATGGGACCACCACCACCTTCACCACTAAGTAATGGATTAAAGTTGGAAGTTGTAAAGGTTATGGATGGTTGATCAGGATGTGGCTTTAATTCAAGCAGGAGAAGACCAATAAACAAAAAGATAGCTGGAATTAATAGCTGAAAAACGATTGTCTTTCTGTCTCTTCGAGCAGATATCCATCTCTTTATGAGCAATGCTTTTGAATGTTTCCAAAATGTTGATCGTGTAATGAAAGAAGGGCAACAGCTGTGCACGCTTACAAAATTTAGCAAACTCAAGGCTGCTGTAATAAAAAGAGTACAAGCTCTTCCAACTGCTGAAAGCATTATCCCAAAGACAGTGATATAATTTCCAAAAATTTTGAAACGTGATGTTTTATCCTCAACATAATCATCGCAAGTTTGAGATGGAGTAGAATCAGGTAGAATTATATTATCTTTTCCTTCCATACACTCCTCATCAATAATGTCAGATCCTGCAACTCTTAAGAAAACCTCCTCAAGGGTTGTCACAGATATGCCATAACTCTCTATACCAAAATCTGTGGGATCCTCGTGCTCCAAGCTTGTTAAACTAGGATCTGACTTTGATATGCAGCTTTCGATTTCCCTAAACATGCTCTCAAAGGAAGCAGAGGATACTAGAGGAAGCTTGAAAGAAATTTCAGTGCCAACCTGTAGAATCAGGTCGAAGTAGTAAGACAACTGAACACATCAGCGTCAATATTGACACATCACAACTAACATTAAAACAATTTCTAAGTAACCATGACATTTCATACGGTAACATTTAAGCAAGTAAAATTTGAGAATTACTTCGCTCACGCATGTTGCTGATGGAATATGTTTGTAGACAATGTCAGCCGCTGCAGAGGCCCCAGGTGAAGACTGAAGATTAGAGACACAACGTTTATGGAAATAAATGTCAGAATGATATGATGAAAATTTTCACTTCATAAAGTCATGTTGACGAGCAAAGAAGGCATACCTTCACCAAAGTAAGAGTATAACCAACCCCATATTGGTGCTTCAAGTAGAGAGAACTGCTCAGAAAAAAGGAAAAACAAAACCTTACAATGTAATCATGATGTATATAGTTTCAGGCGCAAATGACCTCATAAAGAGCATTTACATTATCCTACTAACTAACATCTATATTCTTTTTGGCAAATCAGTTTTTGCTACAATATGAAAAGGGAATTCACCAATGTAAGTTATGTAAAATAAAACTAAAAAACATGTAGAAGTGATAGATACCTTCCACAGCATTTCAAAGAACCATTAGCCATAATTGCTATCCTATCTCCAAGGACATCTGCTTCATCCATTGAGTGTGTTGTTAATAATATTATTCTGCCCTTTTTTATTCTTTTGATGAGCTGCCATGTCAACCTCATTGAATATGGATCCATTCCACTAGTCGGTTCATCAAGAATAACAACCTAAGGAAAAAAAAAGAATAAACACCCAACTGAAAAATAAATTACACTTCAATTTGATTCTAAATCTTACCTTACTGTCTCCAATCAATGCAATGCCAAGAGACAGCTTCCTTTTCATGCCTCCAGAAAGAGCACTAACAACGGTATTAAGTTTATCCGCTAATCCCACCTAATAGCCAAACAAGATTCAAATTAACAAACAGTAGATAAGAAAATTTGGGCGGGAGAAAATCATCTTAGCAAGTAATGACTAATGAGATTATTATTTCGAAGGAAATCAAAATAATAACAGATCATGACAAAGAATACACTGCAGACTTTAACGGAAAAAACTATCTTAGTGTAGTTCAGGGACTAACTTCATCGACCATTTCAGTTACACTGCTGTCCAAAGATTCTTTGTTCACTCCCTTTATATCAGCAAAAATTTCCAAATGTTCTTTCACCTGAGTATTAATAGTTCAAGATCAAGTCATCATCCATAAGGAGATCGGAAAAAAATCAAAATGCGGCTCTAACATCTATAGATAAACTTAAAATTAAAAAATACATAAAAACTATCACCCATAAGGCCATAAGAATATTCAGATCAAGATATAACTTTAAAGATCACACGTAACTGGATGTCTTTAAAATAGGTATTAGAATAATGAGATGAAAAACTCAAACATCCATACAAAAATCTTCCATGCATGATGCTAGCTAATGTCAATCAAATAATAATCTCAGCAAAAAGAAATTCTCAAGGACCACAAAAGGTACTTAGTTACCGTTAACTCTGGGAAAAGGATGTCATACTGGGGGCAAACACCTAAATTCTTCCTTATGTCATCCTGCAGAAACAGAAAACAGATAGTGATTACCACCACTGCACCCTTGCTTTGAATTTAAGAAAGCATTCAATAAAACCAACTTATTTATAGTTAAAGATTACTACCATGTCTGTTAAAATGCTTTTTCCAAAAACCAAGGCATCCCCAGAAGTAGGAGCAAGAAGGCCAACAAGCATGGAAATTGTTGTGCTCTTGCCAGCACCATTATGTCCTCCGATATCAATTTGTTAAAGAAACGATATATTAGAACACAAATCCATAACACTATACAGCAGAACTGAGTAAATCTAAACATAGATATCTTATCCAGATTCCAGGCATATAATCCATATATTGTGTATATCACTATAATTTCATTGTGGTGAAATTATAGCACCTGTAGATACGACTGCCATTTTGAAAGATGAGCTGTACATGTAAAATAGTTCAGTTACCTAAAAGTGCAAGTATTTGGTTTTCATATAATGTGAGCTTTAAAGAATCAACCGCACAACAATTCCCCTTGCTACCATTATACACCTTGTGCAGGTTCCTAATTTGGATGCATCTGCAACAAAAAAACATGTGTAACAAAATTACTCTACAAAGAACATGAATATAAGAAAATTATGTAAATACATATTTTATATATGCGTGTGTGTGCGCGCGCAAGTAATACTAAATAAAAATCCATATCTAAATTGTCCACCTGCCATCCAGCTCTTGCTGCTTCATATCTAAGCTTATTGCTTCCATTGTTGACTGAGAAGATGTGCTCTTTTCTTCGATATGATTGTCACTGTTAACTTCTGAACGGGAATCAAAAAGTTTAAATACATTTATCTTCCTCCAAAAGCCTTTCGGAAAGATGTAGTTCCATGGGTACACCACCCCGCTCTCCTTGTGGAGAATCTGATTAAGTAAATGTAGAAAATTAACCCTTAAATTAGATATAGCATGTTAAGAAAAGAAGCCTGGTTATTCATTGAACTGAACTGATGGATCGTATAGCGTTGCATCATTTAAAGCTTAAGTGATGATAACGAATACAAAATTGATTATAGAGGTTCAACTACTTAGAACCCATAAGAAGATGGTGACATAACAGAAAATGTACCTTATCCAGATACAAGCCAATTGCAAAATACAACAAAGAGTCAAGAACCATCATAAGTAGACATATTAAAAAGCACAATCCAGAAGATGCCTACATGGTACAAAGGTAGTAAATCAAAATGAGTGAAGTAAAACAAAATGAAATGTAAAATAAATGGCACTTACTCGCCAAATGTTGCTCCAACGAAGTCCAACATGTGCACGCTCATAATCAGCAAAATTGACTGATCCTAAAGCAAATGCTGTAGGCGAAAGCAAAGAAGCCAATATCTTTAAAACCCTAAAAGTAAACACATGCCCATTATCATCATAAAATATAATGGCATCATTCATTGATTAATGCATGAAACTGTTCTGATATTGTCATATATCAATAACTTACATAGAAACAGCTTCGTCATTGACTGTATAGTACGGAAAGAAGGCTCCAAGAAAAGCAAGAGTTCCAACTGCCACAGCTGATTTTGCTCGTGTGAAGAAGGTGGAGATCAGGAAAGATAGCATTATGGCACTGAGCCCGAACAAAAAGAAATACATGAATACCAATGATTTATCACTGTACTGAAACAGTGTGCCCATTGTGCACACGGTGATGATTGCTGCTGTAATCGCAAACTATAAAAAACATTCATCGTCAGAAACAGGTGATAATCTCCTAAAATTACCAATTACAAATATAATAACCATTCTTAAAAACTAAATCACCTGCAAAGCGTAAGTAACAAACCAAGAAAGATGAAATATCTCATCCTTCAGTCCCATCATATAAAGGCCTTCTTTAATTTTCTGCTCCTGAAACATTTTGAAGCATCAAGCTAACTGGTGAGCTGACGATACATATATATATGTTATAAAGTTGAATTAAGATGGCATAACTGATTAAGATAAAAAAAACCATTACAAGTAAATCAAACCTTCTCAAAAACCGAATAGCTGATTAGACGAGAGATTGGAAAAAGAAACCCTAATAAGTACCTGGCATTACCAACAAGGTCAAATATAAATTTATAATTCTAGACAAACAAGAAGCTCACATAAACAAACATAAGATGTTAGATACATACAGGACTCCCATGACTTCCTTGATAATGGACTGAAACTCATCATCTGTATACTCACGAGTTGGAAATGGAGCTAGCCTTATGGTTGATGGAGTGAATTGACTCCATGGAATCTTAAGTGAGTTAGGCACCTTTTGTTGTGCATAAAAAATAATAAATGAATCCATGACTTGCTGGAGCTGAACAAAAAGGGGGGAAACAATTGTGAATTTCATGAAGCAACACCCAAAAGAATAAGAAAAAAAGGACTGTTGCTATCCATAGAGAGCATGTAATAGTATAACTCAAGTTAATAGACAAAATAACCAGGGTTAAAGATTGATATATACAGTTAGAAAACCGCTGTAGCCATACTGCAGAATTGGTATCTGGTTGAGGCCTAATTCCAAGTCATTGACATAAGGACCATTTATATCCATGATGCTTTTAACATCTGGAAATCCTGAAAAAGCCCATGTGTGATTGAGCCGAATGCTATAGTCATATAAGTAAGGACCTTGACCATGAAACACTATTGCTCCTTTGATTTTTGGGTTCGAACAGTTCCTATGTAAAGAGTAAACAAGACTTCAGTAATCAAAAAGCCACAAACAAACGGGTTGAACAGACAGTTTTATTCAGTTCAAAACCAATTTCACATGGAGATGAAGAAATTACAAAGGCAGTCATATACAACAATAAATGAAGCACAAAAATATCAGTAATGCTTTATACATTTGAAACGAATAAGGTTTCTTAAAATTTATAATTTCATAAAATTTTATGAACATTTATAAGACTTTGAGACTTTTGGATGCCTACAAAATTTAAATAACATATTTTCTAAATCAAATAATAAAAAAAAACATAGAAAAACCAAAACTTATCTTTATACTAGCAGTTTGATATACAAGAAAAAAAATGAGTTTTCTTTCTTCATCTACTCAATGAAACTATGAATCTTGATACAAATTGCTTTAACTCCCCAGTGTATGTAAGCCTTTTTATGTTATACTGAAACTCTGAAAGGTCTATTCAGGTAATCTAATGTTCGCATTCTAGTATTAATAAATTGAATTTCTAAGTAATAGCAAATTTTAAACTACTTTCGACATATAATAAAATTAAATTGATCATCAAAATAAAGTGATCATGTAATGCATTTTATGAAAAATGATGACGTGAGACCCCGTGACTGAGTGATAAGAGGGTCGGTGAAAAGAACAGAGGGCTGTATGTAATGATGTAGAAGTGAGATTGCAGACTATCGGGTAGCACCATATCACTGCAGAGTGCAGATGCTAGTGTGAGAATTCGTATTCTGTATATCACATAATGAAAATATCAAGCCCTTTATATAGGGATACAAACAACTGAACCCTAGCTATAATTATGGAAACGATAATCCTAACTATACAAGAGATATCACAATAATACAAGATATATGAAAGAAATATCTTCGGCTAAGAAAAAGTACAGTTGTATGATTTTACATAGCATTAAAACTGTTTTTCCTTATTTTATACTTATCATAAAGAGAGAGGAAAGACATTACTCACTTTACATCATCGCAAGCAGCATAGACATCTGACTTTAAATAGGTCTCAAGCTCTAATTCATCTTTGTATATCTTTGTAACCAGCTGCCATTACCAACAGATAAACTAAGTTTAAGAACCACCACATCATCTCCAGCATGAACTTTTATTTAACGTTTTTCCATGACAATGCAAAGAAATATTAAGTAATTTAAAAACAAACGAAAAACTAAATGAAAACAAAATCATGATAAGCTAATAAAACAAATGTAAATCCTAATATATAACAAAATTATCAGTTCATCATACCTTCAGTAAAGGAAATTTAAATGACAATACATCAATCATCGCCCTTGTATCACTTGTGTTAGGAGCAAAAGCCAGATACTCATTATTGGCAAACAATGATTCCAGGACTTGATCAAAGGTTGGGGAAATATTGCTCATCCCCACTTCGACAAATGTATCTTTCTGAATGTATCTAAAAAAATTTGCAAAATAGCCACACATCAAAAGGAATCCATCTAATCATCTAATGTCATCAACTGTCCCAATAGTTTGCGTGTTCAAGAATGTGAAGGAAGATGAGAATGTATAGTATACACTCGCTTAACCGCTCATCAGCTATGCAATTGATTAATACAATAAGCATTTAAATTGGGACTCACTTACTTAAGCAAGCAAATGCGCTACAAAATCATCATACATAAACAAGTTTCAGCACAAGCTACCTCCACATACAATATGTGATATAGAATTCAGGGTCAAACTGTTACAATCAGAATCGGTCTGGGAAAGACCATCAATCCAACCACCAGTAGTGACAATTAACATAACTAAAAGTTACAAAGCCTGCCTTGTGGTTCTTCGGCGATCATTCCGTAAGGGAATGCCATTATTAACCATACTTGGAACTTGGAAGTGTATAAAATCATGTTAATGTTCTAAAATGAAAAGCGAAAACTTTTAACACGTACGATTGAGCAGGGTGGATCGTTGTATCGACTTGTGTCCTTATGGCTATTAGCATCAGCATCACCACCAAGGGAAGCAAAATCTGTCCATAAAAAATATATATAAAAAAAAAATCATTTTTCAGTTCAAACCTCTAAGTCTGCATGTTGCATGTATAAATTCTCACAAGACCGAAAGCTGTAAATAAAAAGCACTACAATAATCCATTCAGTTCTCCACTTCTTATTTTACCACCTAAAGTAAAATAATCATGACTCTTCCCTAACTACTCATAAAAAAAGTTCAGCATCCTTTCTTTTAATACTTTTAAACACTTTTACAGTTCCGAAAAAATCTAAAAATTCACAAATAATGATTAAATAAATTAGAAAAACACATCTTAATCAATAATCAGTCAATTGCAAAGCATATCTACACTTACCAAATTCATCTGTTACATTAATTTTTTTTTCATTTATTAACAGAATTATCTGGTAATGAGAAATACGGTGTAAGTGTAACAACTAACATATTATTCTTATATACAGGAATTATAAAACGATATGATGTGTATACATACTAATGATGATCGTTTTCAAATTAAACAGTAAATTACTCAAATTAAACGGTAAATTACTAAAATTGAAGGATGATCGATCGAATAATAATAATAATAATAATAATAATAACCTCGGCGAGAGTGATGTAAGGATGACGTAATTTGAGGAGGCAGTTTTTGCGAAGCATGGCTTTAAGTTGTCTCCATGAACTGCTGTTATACTTGATTCGGTCCTCCATTAGAACCCTAAACCCTAATAAGAGATATTAGGATTATTATTATTATTATTATTATTATTAGGAGATGAATTGAAGGAGAACGCCACGGTGTCGTTTAGGGGGAAGAGTGTGTGTGTTGCAGAAGTTGGAATTATGAGGTTTGGAAGTTGGTGTTGACGGAGGAGTAGCGTCTCCGTCTCCCTCCATCCATCCATCCTTACAACGACGTTCCGTTAAAGTTATATTCTTTTTTTCCATCTTTCTTTCCTTTTTTTTTTTTAATGCCCAACTAATGTCATAACTACCTGAGGCATCCACCATTGTCAAAGCACTAATACGCCCCGAAATGAAAACACGTTTTAAGTGTCCGCCTGCAAGTAACGATGGGTAGCCAGAACCCACCTAGTCACCAAATCCGGGGGAAAAACCCAACCCCACCCGTCCGAAGACACGACCGTGAAGAATCAGTAAAACCGAGGCGGGGTCAGAAATCAAACCTGATTCGTTTCAGTCTCAAGTCCTACCATCACTTCTAATGCCGCTCCACCATAAGGGTGGGGGCTATGACTCCTCTTTCTTTACTTAACCTTGTTTTTTAATGAAGTTCACTTTAGAAATGAAAAAAAAAAAACTTTTTTTTTACAATGGAAACGACAAATTGTATAAGCTAAGGCTGGAAATCATGTCTTAATTGGTTTAATGGGTCAATGATAGTGCGGAAAAACAATATTATCATACGATTTGTTTAATTACTTTATACTTTATGTCTATAACATAGTTTTATATTTTATGTATCAAGAAGAATAAATATGTGGTGTAGTATCTTAGTTTTAATTTTTTTTTTTTTTTTAAATTACCTTGTGTACTTTTTTCAAACAAGTTTTATCACGTCTTAAACAGGTCAGGAATTATCAGCCCTAGTGTATGCCAATGTGGTGACATGCGCGATGCGACAGGGATTGTGTAAGTGTACATTCACAACATGGCATGTCACCATAATACAAATGGTGAAGATTGTGTATTCGTACATTTTTCATATTACATACTATCAACAAGAGATTTTACTTGCATGATGTATTGAGAAACTTGTATGTTATATTACTTAAAGTAAGATGCAAAGAAATGAATTTCTATTTTTTATCATCTTTGGGTAGTCGAAGTGTGTAATTAAATTCTATTGAAGTTGTCGATTAGAGCAGTGCAAAAGTCGTTCACGTTACCAAAAGGGTATTTTTTTATTTGACTAAACGTAGAAGGAATATATAAAGATGATAAATATCTACTCTTCATCTAGTAGTCGAAGTGCATAGTTATATTCAGTTAAAGTTACTGATGTATATACATGAGAATAAAATAAAAGTAAAATACAACTAAAAAAATTTCTACCGTTTATCGATGTCGGGTAGTGTAAGCACTTAATTATATTTTGCTAAAGTTACCAACCCAAACAAATACGAAGTCATTTACTATAAAAAAAATGTACTTTATTTTGAATATTGTGAATGTATTTAACTTATAAAAGTCTTCCAAACTCACTAATTCAACATTGTGCATGGTTTAGAATTAATGTAACTTAGTAACTTTTTGTTCTAAGTGCCCAAGACGTAAGTAATGACATGGTCGACATCACACGATCTTATAGGGTCACATACATAGAATGAGTTGATTTTCATAACTTATTTGAATGGTTTTATACATGATCAACCGTAAACGAATTTCATTTAGGAATTAAATACTGAACAACAATTTTGGTTACTTTTAACATCCACGGTGGCCGACCGTGGACCCACCATCAAGTCAACAACAATGTTTTCAGAACCGGACCGGATGTCGAATCAGACCCCCCACCCCCACCACCACCACAACCGGGTCACCAGTTAGACCGGTCCAACAAAGCGGCAAAACATTCAAAAAATTCCAACAAAATTACAAATTTCCCTGTCCAAACCCCTTTTTACCCAATCCGACCACCGGTTCACTGCATGGCCGGGTCAACCCATGACCCAAAATGGTCCAGTTCTTGGTAGCTCACTCATATATTTAGTAAAGGATTTTCTTATATAATTTAAAATTTTCTAAAACATATTTTATGCAAACAAAACATAATTGTTGAATTTTATTTTATTTAATATTCAAATATTAGAAATAAAGATTTTATTTTAACAAAAAACTATCCATGTATACAGGGACCCAACAAGTTTTTATTGGGAAAACGTATAGAGTTAGACATCTTATCAAATTCTCTTTATATATAGGGTTCGATTGATGAAAAAGCCATTTTCCGTGCAAAACGACTGCATATTTCTGCACCTCTTTTTTTACGCCAAATATGTATATAATAACGCACGAGGATGTAAATATATGTGAACAATTAATATTTGATGTATCTTTTAGATGACCAACTTAATTCAGTTAGAAAAAACTACATGGTTTGTAAATTGATTAGTAAATTCAAGTCAAATGCAAACCGAAATTACGAATAAATAAATTGCAAAGGGCCCTGGGCTTTTACTTCCCTTTGGGTCTCCCTGGTGTGTGTGCGCGCACACGTATTAACCACGTAACCAACAATAATTGTAATGCTATTTAGTTGTTAGACATAATATAATTATGTAACCACATAGTTTATTTTTCTTGTTTTTTTTCTATTAGGATAGGGGACGCCACCTCACAATCCTAAAACACTTTTTTGAAGGCAACACTACTTTAAATTAATGAGTCTCACCTTTTTACATATCCTTTCCCTTTCTTTCTCTTACCCACACATCTCACTCCTCGTTATCTATCACCCGCAAGACATATTCAGAACCGGAACTCACTATCTGGAACACCGACGGCGGTGTTCTTGTGAGAGTAGTGAAGTACCTGTAGCCTTTACGGGTGACGCCGCGAGACCTCTTATATATCTAGCTAACGTTACTTACAAATACTAGCATTATGAATTGTACTTATAGAATATAGAATGCATTTGTAAGTGACTAAAAATTTTGAAAAAAAAAAGAAATAAATAACTTTTGCACCTAATAACCCTTTATAAGATATTTAAATATTTTGGTAGGGACAAAGAGACGATTAGCAAGTAGAAGGGTGGCTGGTGGGCCGGTGGCCGGTTGTAGGTCATCTTTGACGAATTGACGCATGAATATTATTCCAATCTTCTGTTTCACCATATATCTTAACTAATAAACTATAAAAACAAAGTGACAAATTAATAAAACTAAAATTTAGAACATCTTTTTCCAACCCCCACTATAACTTTTTCTTTAATAATTAGCAAACCATCCTTTCCTTTACCTAAATTAAATATTTTCCTGAAGATAGTTATTAATCTTTAAAAGATTTTATAGTTTACATTTTTTTTACATGGAAAATCAGAAAAGGAAAATTATTGAGACATCTCTTTCTCTTTATCTCTCTCTATATATAATATTTGTATATAAAGAGAGACAGAGAATAAAAGGTGTCTTATTATTGATTTAGGGTGTCAAAAATACACTCTTCTTATTTTCTATTTTATGCATATCCAAAGTAGAAGTTGTAAATGTGAATGTAAATGTGAATCCACATGAGCACATCCAAAAAAAATACACTCTTCTTATTTTCTATTTTATGCACATCCAAAATAGAAGTTGTCTCATTATTGATTTAGGGCTTCACAATGATGTGGCTATATCTCTGTTGTCAAAGCCCACCCAAGCACACGTCTAGACTTACTTTTTAGGCCCAGCGTAGCCTTCTCGCTTCGCTTTAAAAGCCCTACTTTCAAGCCCTCAGACGCATTTTTCAAGCCAAGATCAGGCGGAATTCCCGCTAACAATTAATTGAACAACAATTGTATCATCCCTAAAACAAGTTTATAATCAACCTAAATTAACCTTAAGGAATCCTAAAACATGTTTAAAACTCCTAAAATATTTTTTGTATACCGTGTGCCTCGCTTAAAAAAATTCTTTCTTTCTAAACGCCTTGCACTGAGGCCAAGACTCACCCTTGGCGCCTTAAGCGCACCTTGCGCCTTTAACAACTATGGCTTATATAGGCCACATGTTGCACATCTAACCCTAAACTATTAATAATATTAGTAATGGTTTAATAATCCACTTATTTTCGTTGTTTTTATTTAGATGTTTATATTATGGAGGAAAGATCCGGTACAAATAGCTTTTTTGGTAAGAACTGTGAGAATCAAAGGAGAGTATTTTTTTATTTTTTTTTTAAAATTTTTTTCCCCATATTGTTAAACATGTATTATAGTATTGAAAACTAAAAAAAAAAAAAATTTGGTGTAGAGTAATTACGTGTAGAGTAATTACATAATTACTCTAGTGTAAACTAATGTATTTACCTTAATGACATAATTACAATAAAAAAAAAATTTTAATTTTTTTTTGTATTATTCATCTAGAAAGAATGTTTAAGCACATGGGAAAAAAAATTCTAAAAAAAAAAATAAATTTTGTTTACCCCCTTTGATTCTCACAGTTCTTACAAAAAAACTATATGTATTTGATCTTTACTTTTATATTATGTTTAAAAAAAGTGAATATTAAATACTTTCCTTGTTTTAATTCAAATGTTTTATATTTATGTTGTTTATAAATAATTAGTGAATAGTAAATAAATATGATAGAGTGTTTACCAAACATTAATATTTTAGCAAGAAGATATATTATTCACTAAACATTAATAAGTAGTAAATTGAATCCTGTGATTTCTTGCCGTAAAGATGGTTTATAAAAACAGTAGTAAAGATCAAATACAAAGTGTTTTTTTGGTAAGAACTGTGAGAATCAAAGGGGGTAAAAAAAAAATTATTTTTTTTATTAGAATTTTTTTTCCCATATGATTAAACATACTTTCTAGGGGGAAAGATCCGGTACAAATAGCTTTTTTGGTAAAAACTGTGAGAATCAAAGGAGGGTATTTTTTTTAAATTTTTTTTTTTAAATTTTTTTCCCCATATTGTTAAACATGTATTATAGTATTGAAAACTAAAAAAAAAAAAATTTGGTGTAGAGTAATTACGTGTAGAGTAATTACATAATTACTCTAGTGTAAACTAATGTATTTACCTTAATGACGTAATTACACTAATTTTTTTTTTTTTAATTTTTGTTTGTATTATTCATCTAGAAAGAATGTTTAAGCACATGGGAAAAAAAATTCTAAAAAAAAAAAATAAATTTTTTTTACCCCCTTTGATTCTCACAGTTCTTACAAAAAAACTATATGTATTTGATCTTTACTCTACTTTCTAGATGAATAATACAAAAAAATAAAATAAAAAAAATTTAGAGTAATTACGTCATTAAAGTAAATACATTGGTTTACACTAGAGTAATTATGTAATTACTCTACACGTAATTACTCTACACCAAAAAAAAAATTTAATTTTTTTTTAGTTTTCAATACCATAATACATGATTAACAATATGGGAAAAAAAATTCGAAAAAAAATACCTCCTTTAATTCTCTCAGTTATTACCAAAAAAAACACTTTGTATAAGATCTTTATTAATAAAAACAGATATATTGTAAACCTTATTTTACATTTTCGTATTTGAAAAAATTAATTAATATTTGTAAAAGATACTATTTAGAAAGTAAAGTAATTTTCTGCATGTACAAAACTAATAATTAAACTAAATTATATAGTTTTGTCAAATGAATTATTTTAGATTAATTTGAACTAGTAGTTTGCCCGCGGGCTCCGCCCGCAAACATGTGGATTATTAAGCAAACATATACTCCAGAGCAAGAACCAGGCGTTTTATAAAAGTCGTATTATCGATGTTGAATGGATGGAGGGCTAAGCGGGTACCGTATGTATTATACTCAAACCGACACGTTTCAAAATCGCTAATTGTTGGTTGGTTGGTAAATAATATTGCATTGTAAAAGCTGTATGCTTAAAACGTAAGAAAGGTTTTGCTTATTACTTATTTAACTTCTGGTACCTTGTTTACAGTGGTTTTTTTATTTCGAATTTATTGAAATATTATCATCTTTCAAGTAAAAAAATAATAATTACAAATTACTCTATAAATAAAAGGACTAAAAGACAAATTAAATAAAAGGTGTTATATTTAAAAGAAAATGAATGGTATCACTCAAAATGAAACCTGTGTGGGCATAAAGCATAAAGAGGAAACAGGCACATCCACTTCTAAACAATCGTCAAGACTACTGAACGGATTTCTTCTTTCTCTAAGTCAACGGTTGGTTTGGGCTCAATCTGAAGAGAGTCTACCCTCGTCTTTTATATACCAAGCACCAATATTATTACCTGTTCTGTATACCTTCTGCCCCGATTCCCAAACACCACTTATCCTTCTGTCTAGAACCCATATAATATCAAGCCCATTTACCCAACCCTTTTTAATAATAATTAACCTGGTTGACTCGGTTCTCATAATTAAACCGGCTTCGAACCCACCAAACAACCGAACCAGTACAACAACCGGAAGCCAAAAGGTTATGCTAACTATTTTATTACGGTCATAGTGGTGGCGGCGCTGTGTCAGTGAGGCGGCGGGGGTACTGGGTCGTGTTATTACTCTATATATTAAACCATGGATGGTGAACCGACCTATTTAGGGTTCAGGTGCGTTGATCCAGCAAGCACGATAAAAGATGGGGCGACCGGAAGGTGGTGACGGTGGTAGTCGTGGAGGAGGTAACAGTTAGGTAGTGATGGGGTAAAGCAGGTAGTGGAGGCGTATGTGGGGGACAGGGGGGAGCGGTGGAGGCAGTGGGGGAGAGGAAGGGGTGAGGATGGGTTAGCTGGTTTTGATGAGGTATATTAAAAGCTGAAATAAAACTTTGATATTTTTGTTTTTAAGAGAGAGGAGATGCTGCAGTGACGAAAATAAAATCCATGAAACTTAGGTGGCCAAAATTAAAACCCAGTAAAGCCTCCTATTGCCTAACATGTTTAGATAGATTTAATATATAGAGTAATTTTCTCTATCCAAATACACCCGAAACGTTCGTTAGTTTGAAACTTCGACGGAGCAGCCTTGCGTCTGACGTTGACATGTTGCATTTATTAATATCCCATTTGACCAAATCTTTTATACTCCCCTAGATTATATCCCGGGAGGTTCCGAGATTGAGAAATCTAATTTGAAATATCAATTTTACATATGAAATAGACTGATGCGTTTTACAGTTACATGCATCAAAGCTTCGGGTAGCATTAACCTAAAACAATTAACAATGGTATCTCCAATGTTAGTGCATAACCTTAAACAATGTATAACTCTAATATTAAAACCTAACCTAAAACAATGTACAACTCCAATGCCAACACATGTTATAAATAAAATCCAGATTTACTGGTTTGAACATAACTAATGACTTGCCTATACATGATTAATGAATAACCTGAACACTTTGTGTTTTTTTCCTGTATGAACAAAACCATACAAAAAAATAATTGTTTTTTTCTCCGTTTTTTATATAGCACCGTGGTACTCATTGGAAAGATAATAAAACACTCGTTAATTTGGTGTAATTTTTTTTCTTTAAAAAATTTCGTATATAAAAGATATATTAACGTTTAAAAGTTATGGGAGGAAACATTAGAGATAAAAATCTAATTTTGTTTTTAAATTATTATTTTACTAAAATAAAGCCCTTGCCACATGGGATGACACATGGCACACTCAAAGAGGAGAATGCCCTCTTTAAATGTCATGTCATTAAAATGGCTTTGATTTATTATACGTATAGATAGATTTATCAACAATATTTATATACGTACACAAAATTATACACTCTCACACTTCAAACTTTTTATTTTCATACTTTTTAAATATTTTCTTCAAGGCAACTTTTATTAAACGTAACTTTATTTGACTCATGTACTTTTTTCTCAACATAAGATTCCACAATTTGTCTACCGGTATAATTTGTTTTTTAATGACTAACAAAACACCATATTATTAAACCACTAGTAAAATGACTAGCCAGAGTCTAGCGATACAATGACCAAATAAAAACAAAAACATACAAAAACTTTCCAAAACCAAAGCTATATACATAACATCCGAACCTAGCGTTATATAAACTCGTAACGACAATAGCATAACAAACCATTTAACCA
The DNA here is from genome assembly GCA_030844895.1 of Ambrosia x helenae. Lineage (NCBI taxonomy): Eukaryota > Viridiplantae > Streptophyta > Magnoliopsida > Asterales > Asteraceae > Ambrosia > Ambrosia x helenae. Next base: position 37,373 of record JAUTDX010000783.1, read on the forward strand.
TAAGGGTTTGGGGGAGGCTCTACGCTTGGTGAAAAGGTGTTTGGCCCACTTGATTTATGGTGTCCATTGATTAATTTGTTTTGTTTATATGTGGGATTTTGATAACAACCGTTTATAATATAATTTAATAGATAGGATAATTAGGATGGAAATGTCAATGATAAAATCATGCCACTAGGCCTTGTTGGTTTAGTGCAATGATCTGGTTGCGATGGTCCAAATATAACGGGTCGAACATCATGGTCCAATAATCATGAACCATACATGATGGTCTAATTGTAATGACCTGGACGTGGTGGTCTAGACTTTAGATGCAGAATTACTTTTTCAGTAATTATATTTAAGTGGTATATTATAAGGGGGATGCGGCATAACCAAAAATGCTTATAGGTACCCCACTATCGGCACGGTAACACCCGCCGCCGATGGTGCTGGTAATGGATCCGTGAAGGGTTTCCGTGAGATTGTTTACAGATATGTACCCGTGAGTTTGTCTCTCCCCCTTTTGTCTTTTTCTATATTTTATTTCCGGTGGAATGCTGCCTCCAAAATACTGTTTCAGTGAAATGATGTGACAGTACATGATTGATAGAAATCAGTGAGATTGAAAAAAACCAAGTGGAGCGCCACCTCTATGGATAAGATGGTAGTTATATGCACTATGGTGCTACTTTAATCAGGCTAGAATCTTGTTACTCAATATGTCATGAGTTATTTTTATTAGTCTAATATGGTTTCAAGGTAAAAAAAAACATATATATTTTACAGTGTCTTAAAATGGGTTGATTAAGTTTTACTATGTTGTTCTTTTTATATAACGCCCTTTTCAGAATTTTCATTATGTCGGGTGACTACAGGAATCCACACAGTGAAATGAGGACTTTCAATAAATCACCATATACTTCTGAGTAAGTAATCATTTTAAAAAGGAATAAGGTAAGACACTTGGTAGTTTCTTCTTGGTCCATGATGATGGTATACATGTTAGAAAACTTACATTGAGATCGAAGACGAAATCGACAACATGAACCGGGCTTGTGTTTGACACAATTCCCTTAAACAGATTCTCGGTCTGTTCCCAAGGTACACTGGTTCTTTAACAGTCTTGGTGTACTGCCGGACTATCCCACTTGCCTGAAAAATAATTGAACATCGATTGAGTTTGTTCTCTACATATAAGTGTGTGAGTATTTCTTCTTCTATATCTCAAATGAGGCACCAAGCCTTCATTATATATGAACATGGATTAATCAAGAGTTTCATAGTGTATATTTCTCATGTATATCAAATATGACACAAAAGTCTCTAATATATACAAGAGGCATGGATGGATGAAGAGTTTTTACTTCTTAGTCACTTAATTAGAGACTTAATTTTATACATAAAGGCTCTAATAAATTGACATAAAAAGCTCTAATAAAGTGACATAAAAACTTTAATTAGAAAACATGAAACTCTATTCAAAAGTTTACTCTTTATTTCACCATATTAAGATTCCAATTAATAATTATAATTTACCAAATTATATAATCCATTCACATATTTTCAACGGCACACAAATTGCAGACTATCATAAAGAGCATATAATAGTGATAGTTGTTTGGGGCAAATCGACTACCGGGCATAAAATTAGATGGTTAAAGTGGGAAAAAATGGTTCGCCCGAAATGCTTTGGTGGTTTTGGGTTGGGCGGGGTGGAAGACTTTAATGTGGCTATGCTTGCGAAATGGTGGTGGAGATATAAAGAGAACCCGGATCAACTTTGGGTTAACGTGGTCGCTTCCATTCATAAGTCCAGAATTGAGGATTGTTTGGTGTCGGTTAAAAGATCCGTTCCGGGTTATTGGAAAGATATTTACGGAGCTGAAGTGATGCTATTAAAGGCCAGAATTTCTATTCGAGATAATCTTAAGGTGGTGGTAGGGGACGGCACAAAAACGAGATTCTGGAAGGACTTATGGATAGGTAGTTCGCCTTTAATGAACTCCTTCCCTATGCTCTTCCAATATGCTGCTAATCGTGATGGCTTGGTGGCTGCTCATATGTCGCGATCCAATGGTTTTGTTGAATGGAAGTTGTTGTGGAATGAGGACTTCCCTCGGCTCTACTTGCAGCAGCAACTTAATTCCCTGTTGGCCCTATTAAACGAGTTCCAATGGTCTAATGGGCCAGACAAATGGAGCTGGAACTCCTCCGAAGACTCCCAGTTCTCGGTCCATTCTATCAGGAAGGATTGGCATTCTAAAGCGATTGGGGATCAAGACTTCTTTATCTTCAAATGGAACGCGTGGGCACCTTCTAAATGTAATTATCTCCTTTGGAGGGCTTTGCTTGGGAGAGTCGCGACTAAGGCAAATTTGTTGGCTCGGGGTGTATCGTTAGCCTCCTCTACGTGTGACAGATGCGAATGTGGCGAGGAAGACTCGAGTCATCTGTTTTTTGAGTGCCTGTGGGCAAGAAGTATTTGGTGGCAAATCCTTGTTTGGGTGCGCATTCCTTTTCCTTTGGATTGTAGTTCTTTTGAGGAGTTCGTTAAAAGAGTTATGGAGAGTCCGGGGTCTAAAAGGTGGAAGAAGATTGTGTATGCCATCCTCATTGCTACAGCTTGGTATATTTGGGCGGCCCGGAACTTGAAAGTATTTGAAGGGATCTTTTTTCCGACTTGGGTGATGTTGTTGTGATCACACCTAATTTTTATCACCTATGATAAAAATACTTGGGCCATTTGGTTATATGGCTTCATCTTTCAGTCTTATTCATATTTTTGATTTTCAATTGTTTCTTTCCATTGATCAACGTTGCTTTTGAAGTAAATGACTTTTTTATATTAAAACATATATCTCATGACTTTTGTGTATGAGGTCCAAATGAGATACGAATCTAAAAAAAAAACAACTATGTGTCGGTGGGTCAGCCTAATCTTACCCAATAAGCTCACCCATCCTATTTTATTACCATTTTACTTTGGTTGAATGCTATTAGCTATACTATCTATTTGTTTGTATATGTTAGTCCATATCTATTTGATGTCAATATTTATGGCAAGCTTTTTTTTTTTTGAACGGCAAACAACTTTTATTTCATCACCCGAATATGTACAAACGAACAATAGCAAGATGCTATATATAGAGTTGAAAACACCCAGCCCAACCCATGAAGGTTCCCTTTACAATTCATTTCCTCATAAATCAAATGAGATCCAGTTCGACCAGTTGATAGAAGGTTGCTTCGCTCGATTTTGGATCCACATAAAGGATGTAGACTTTATTTCGCTTAACATTTGATCAAGATTCCATCGTTTCCCGTTGAAGATCTTATCGTTTCTCCTTTTCCAAATCACCCAACAGGTTGCGAGAATGATTGTTTTGATAGCGTTCCGCCTTTTCTTCGATGTTCCAGCAGTAATGTTTACTTCTAATAGCTCCCTGAAGTTGTACGCATAGATTGTTGGTATGTTGCACTAGGTGCTGACCTGCTGCCACAAGTTAGCAGCCACAAAACATGTGATGAAAAGGTGGTCAGCCGTTTCGGAGTGTTCTTGACAAAAACTGCAGACAGATGGGCCGCTGATGATGTTTCTGCGGACGAGTCCCTCGAGTGTTGGAAGTCGGTCCTGCTCAGCTCTCCACGCCATAAGATTTACTTTCTTTGGAGCCCATTTCGTCCAGCCAAATGGGTAGAATGGGACTGCAGAAGCCGTAAGTAATCTGCGACAGGATGCAACTGAATAGGCTCCGGACTTGTCGAAAACCCATCGCCAGTGATCTGGTTCTTCCGTAAGTCTGCTGCCCTGAATGACTTCTTCACACAGTCTAAGCTCCTCTTGTTCCTGTACCTGCAGTGGATCACGTTTCCAATCCCAACCCCGACCCAAGTGTTCCCGTTTAAAACAATTCTAGCTGCAACAGTGCAGTTTTTATTAGTTTCAAGGGCAAAAAGAGAAGGGAATTTGAGCATGAGAGGGACATCTCCCACCCAACAGTCGACCCAAAACCGAACGCGCGAACCGTTTCCTACTACACCTCTGAATAAGTCACCGGGTTTGAAATTAAGATCTTCTAAATCATTACCCACCTTGACAATAGAGTTCCAAACCCCCGAAATGGTTGCTTTGATGGGCATGAAGGACCAAGCTCTAGGATTATAGTGCACTGCGTCAATTACTCGCCTCCAAAGACTTGAGTTTTCGTTTTTATAGCGCCACCACCACTTGAGTAAGAGGCTTATATTCATGTTTCGTAGTGATCCCAGTCCGACTCCACCTTTTTCTTTCGGACCTATGACCCTATCCCAGCAAACCCAAGATGTCTTTCTTCTTTCATCATTACCTCCCCAAAAAAATCGCTTCCGAAGCCTTTCCATTTGATCAATCACACACTTAGGCGCTCTAAAAAGAGAAAAGTGGTACAAGGGTATACTGTCCAGCACAGATTTTAGTAGTACCACTCGACCCCCAAGGGAAAGAGTTTTGGATTTCCATTTTGTGAGCCGAGCCCGTAAAACGTCGATCACCCCTTTCCAATGTTTGCTGTGATTCATGTTTGCTCCAATTTGGACTCCTAAATACTTACACGGGAGGCTGCCTTTACTGACACCGATTTCGCTAGATACCGAGTCCAGCCGAGAGTCACGGATGCCTACTCCGAACAGGTTTGATTTCTGATGGTTAACCTTAAGACCTGAAACTAGGTGAAAACATCGAAGGATTCGAATGACATTACGGATGCAACTCTTATCCCACATACCCATGATGACGACATCGTCCGCATACATGAGATGTGAAATCGACGGGCCATTGTTTGGGAGGGCGACTCCTTTGATGAAGCCGAGATTTTCAGCTTTGTTCAAGAAGCACGTCAAGGCCTCCATTGCAATAATAAAAATAAAGGGCGACAGAGGGTCTCCTTGCCTAACGCCCCTAAAACATTGGAACTCCCAAGAAGGGGAGCCGTTGATAAGAATTGACGCTCTAGCCGAAGAGAGAATTCCCATCACCCATTTCCTCCACCGTGAGGGGAATCCCATTTGCTCCATGACGGAGTCAATGAATCCCCAATTGATACTATCAAACGCTTTCTCTAAATCGGCTTTAAAAAGGAAAATTTCTTTCTTGGTTTGCTTAGCCCAGGCAATAATCTCATTCAAGATCAGGGGACCGTCAAGGATATTGCGATGCGAGAGGAAACCAGATTGGTTATCAGAGACAATCGACTTGATAACGAGCTTGATGCGATTAGCCAGGACCTTAGAAATAATTTTAGAGATACTACCCAAAAGGCTAATGGGTCGGTACTCGCTTAAAGACTGAGGATCCATGTGTTTGGGTATCAAGACAATAAATGAGGAGGCGCAACCACGGCTGATTTCTCCATGCTCAAAGAAGTCCTCCATAACCTTCAAGATATCATCTTTCAAAATGCCCCAAAAGTGCTTAAAAAAGGCGAAGGTAAAACCGTCGGGGCCCGGTGCTTTGTCGCCTCCACAATCCCAAATGGCCTCCTTGATTTCTTCCATTGTGAACCGCTCAACGATCCTGTCAGCTTGAATAGGGGTAAGACGGTTAATATTATGACAGATAAAAGACGGCCTTACAAGCATGCTTTCACTGAATTTACGGGCAAAAAACTTTCTGGCCTCGCACTTCATTCGATCCGGTTCATTGCACCATACGCCATTAACCTGGAAGCCATTGATCCTTTTGCTCCCGTTATTGAAGTTTATCATGCCGTGAAAAAAACTAGTGTTTTCATCACCCTCGATGTCCCATTTCATGCGTGAACGTTGTTTAAGATCACTGGCTTCATTCGACAAGATAACGTCCCTGTCCTTTTTTGCCACAGCCCAAATATTTCTTTCTTCCTCAGTTAACTCTCGTTCTTCCGCAATCCCGTCAAAAGAGTCAATGATTTTTTCCAAATCAGTTTTTTGTTGTCGTTTAATCTCCTTTGTCACCACAAGCCAATTTTTAATCGCATACTTGATTTCCTTTAGTTTGCTTGCTAGAATTACATCCGGTCTGCCCGAAAATATTTTTCCAGCAATAGCATTTTTGACAACATCCTGGAAATCAGCATTGTCCAGCCACGAGTTGAAGAAGTGAAAGGGTGTAGCTCCAAAATTGACCGAGTCAGTGGACAAGACAAGCGGGCTATGATCGGAGTCCCTTCTAGGGAGGGCCATTAGTGTGGACTCCGGCCAAAGATCCCAAAATTCCTGGTTGACGAGGAAACGATCAATTTTGCTAAGCTTATCCCCCCCGTGGATACACGAGTAAATTTGCGACCACCCATTGGAAATTCTAACAAGCCATTGTCATCGATGAACGTATTGAAAGCATCAGCGCAAGAGGGGTTAAATGCAGTATTTAAACGCTCTTCGGGACAACGGACCGCGTTTAAATCGCCCATTATCACCCAAATTCCCGGTTTAGACTCGATTTGCAGAGTTAACATGTCCCACAGATCTTTTTTGGCTTGCAGCCCTTGAGGAGCATAAATGTTAGCTAAGTGAAACATACCAGAGCACGGTGGAATAGTACCCGAAAGGATGAGAGCAGAACGATGCTTGAATCGTTGTGTACATTTAAAAAAGCCAGGGTCCCATATGCTGAGCAAACCGCCAGAAATACCTTCTGCATTTACCCAATCAAATTCCATAGCTCTGGTACCCCAAATCTTATTAACTGGAATCCTTGACCCGTCACACCTCATAGTTTCTTGAATCGACACAAACTTTGCTTTTTGCTGCCTGATTAACTCACCCACGGAGAGCATTTTGGAGTCCTCTCCAACTCCTCTTACATTATAGGATAGAAAAATCATTGATAAACGTTGTTGTCGCCTATCTCCCGGATGTTTTCTTCGATGCAGTTCTCGAATCCGATGGTTGTAATACCGATTGCCTCACCAAGTGCAGAGGTTTCAAGAGTTTCGGATTGGATAGGGTCCTGGCTAGGTAAGTCAACGGAAACAGGTAGGAATGTGCTGGGGAAAGAGGTGGCTTTGAGGCGGTTGGCAAAGGGGATACGTTTAGGGGGACGGGTATGAATGGTAGAGACAGGGGTGAAGAAAAGTGATGGAGAGGAGGGCAAGTCAAAGGAGAAGTCAGCAGAAGGGCACGGAACAGGGGTAGAGGGTTCGGTGGATTGGGCTAAGGGGGTGGATTGGACTGAGGGGTTAGAGGAAAGGGCAAAGGAAGGCGCATGATCCAGAGGGATAGGTGATGGGCCCAAGTCCAGGTCCAATTGGTTTGGGGAATGAATTCTGGGCCTCTTCCTAGAATAGCCCAAAATGGAGACAGGAGGTGAGGAAGGGTCCAGCGTAACCAAGTGGGGACCATCCAAAGGAGCTTCACCAATACAATTCAAGTTACAGGACTCATCATTAACGGTTTGGTTGCACACTTCCAAATGCAACTTTTCGGATCCCCCATGCAGAATTTCGGCTGGCACCGTATCTTCCCCATGCAGGGGTCGCAACCCTTGAGCTTCTCCGTCAGCAGGCAACTCGGCGGTCACCGGGAAGGCCTCCGACGCATGCGGCGGTTCATCAGCAGGGGGGGTTTCAACCACGGGAATGACATTTTCAGGTTCAGCGTTAGTGTCGTCGGACGGGATTTCACCTTCTTCCATATCAGCATCACCCGTTGCTTCTTTTGTAGGACTTTTTGACGTCGTCACCTCATCACCTTCTTCCATATGGGCATCAACCGTTGTTTCTTTTGTAGGACTTTTAGACGTCGTCGCCTCTTCAGTCCAGTATTTCCCGGAATCAAGGTCTAATCTCATTATTGCATCTTTGTTACCCGTGGATGAGAGAAAGTCCGGTTGCCATTGCTCATCAACTTCAGTCACCCACACCTTGAATGTCGAGTCCTTACAGTGAACGACGATTTCCTCTGAAATTTTGCTTCCGTGATCAACCATGATCCCCACGCATTCAAAAGACAAATTTCCATCATTAATAGTGGCTGCCGACCCATGGACGATTGTGCCGAACTTACTGGCAATTTCATCGAAGATAATTTTGTCCCAGAATGGAGTCGGAACACCAACGATCTTGATCCAGGCAATCCGTTCGAAGGGAATTGATTGATCCCTCCAGACTTCTAATGTTGAAAACCATAGTTTCCAGAGATCACCCTTTTCCAATAGAAAGTCTTTAGCAGTCTTAACCCCACAAAATGTGATTAAGACCCGGAGGCCTCCCATATATCGAATGCTAACCATGCCCATATCCATGTCCACCAAAAATTCTTCTAGACAGCATAGTCTGTTCAAGTCCAATGCATTGCCAATCAAGGAGCAGTTCTTCCAGAAGTGTGTAACGATTGGCGGTCGGTGTGGGAGTTGTATTGTCATCTCCTTAGGATATTTATCCCTTACTCCAGTAGTAGCTTCCTTGAAGGACACACCCCCAGTTAGTTTCCGTGCATTATGCTGGGCCTCCGGCACCACCGGGGGTGGTGGTGGAGGAGGAGCATTTCTGGTCACCCGGTCAGATCTGCTAGGGATGTTGGGGGGAGGTTTATCGTCCTTTCCAAACTTTGCTTTGCTAACAATCACTTTGTAAGAGTCAAACCAGACTTGGTTAAGCTTCTTAACAAGTTCTTCCCAATTCTCAACATCTTCATATCTAACAAATGCGAAGTATCTCCCGAGCTTGTCCTTCCGACGTGTGAGGTAGGCATCAACCATATTCCCAAAACCCTTGAACTCCTTCCATAGATTCTCCAAAGAACACCACCCAGGGAGGTTGGTAACAAAGAAGGTAGTGGTTTTTTCAGAAACGGTGTAGTAGGAACGCTGCTGTTTCGGTTCGGGTCTCCTGCGACGGCGGGGGAGTTCCCAACCCTCATCACTCTCTCTCTCACGAAACGCTCTCTCTCTCCTCTCATCTCTCTATTCTTTTTGTTCTATTATTTATGGCAAGCTTAATCGTGATGTTCGACACATTCTTGGATGCATTAAAACGTAGCCTTCGACCAAGTTTTCGAGCAACCACAAGCTTACTTATCTATAAGAAACCTGATCATGTACACATAATTGTGTGTCCCCTATTTTGTATTAGTAACGATTTATTTTGCTGACCATACGATATTTGTTCTCTTGGTAGTACGTAAGATTGCAAATGTGACCCGCCGCAACGCGCGGGCTAACCCCCTAGTATTTAAAAATATATATGTACACTTTCAATTTGAACTTCAAATCAAATTGAATTTAGACAAAATTACAGAAATAAACCTTTATGTTTGGCCAAAATTGCAAGTTCCAACCTTTATGTTCTATTTGCACTCAAATCAACCTTTACCTATTGATTTTGCTACAGGTTCCAACCTTTGTGACTTACTCAGTTAATTTTCTTGGTTAAGTCTCCTCACGTGCAAGTCATGTGAGGGCAGTTTGGTCTTTTCACCTCCATTATTATTATTATTAAAATCAGCTAGTTTCTCTTTACGGTGATACTGAAATGGTTGATGGATTGACTGCTGCTAATTTAAAAGGGTGTGAATTAATTTGATGCTGTAGTAATGACAAGTGAGCCTAAGAGGGATTCGGGTTCCGTGATTGTTAATAACAGATTAGTGGTAGGGAAGGGTTCAGGTAATAATATTAGTTTAAGAATCGGTGAGGAGTTTTCGCATGAGTTTCTTCAGGATCATGGTGGTACGAGAAGGGTTTTGAATGGGCATGATATGGACGGGAAGATGGGTTGCAGGTTTGGTTTTGAGAGGTTGAAGAAAATGGGTTGAAAAAGATGGGTTTTAAGAGGTTGAAGAAAGAGGTGAAATGACGAATATACCCTCACGTGACTTGCACGTGAGGGGACTTAACCAGGAAAGTTAACAGAGTTAGTCACAAAGGTTGGAACTTGTAATAAAATCAATGGTAAAGGTTGATTTGGGTGCAAATGGAACATAAAGGTTGAAACCTGCAATTTTGGCCAAACGTAACGGGTGTTTTTTGTAATTTTGTCTTGAATTTAAAAACATAATTTGTATTCGACTATTGGACTCGAATTTGAATATTTGATGATTGAATCAACTGAGACAAATTTTTAATTTTCGCATCCGAATTAAATTCTGAACACTCCTTTTTCAACGTCCGGTCTGGTTCAGAAAATATTGCCCACAAAACAATATGATTTGTTTGCCTATGTGCAAATAATTCCTAGCCCAAACTTTCGATCCCATAGCAGATGCCTAGGGGTGTTCAAAGTTAGATTATTCGATTTTCAGATAGTCAATATTGGGATCCGAATCCAAAATTTTGGATATCCGATTTTCGGAATCCAATATCCGAAATTTCGGATTCAAATAATCTAATGGTTAATCCGAAACTTAAAATAAAAATCCCTATGCTAAAAGTCTGAAACCAAACCTGCTTAAACAAACATTTAATATATATTTATTTTTTAATATTTCGGATTCGAGAGCGGCGTTTTATGTTAGTTTAAGGTTAGGGTTAACTTGGAATGGATTAAATATATATATATTAATCGGCTATTTTTATAAAGTATAAAAAATAAAGAAATGTGTGACATTTAGGTTGGATCCAAAAGGGATGGCTGGGACACTTGCAGTGAAGTTCACATATCACGACTTTTACCTCCCCCACTCATCACTCCACCTTTTTCTTCACCTAGCTTTGTTTATTGACTTCAAACATTGCTTGCTTCCCTTTTATATCTCACTAGATTTATATCCCGGGAGCATTCCGGGGTTAAGAAATCTAATATGACATATCAATTTTACATACGAAATAGACTGATACGCTTTACAATTACATGATAAAACACACAAAAAAAATCATCTGGTAGTTTAACATGAGTTTAAAACACACGATGTTTTTGTAAAAACACAATAAGTTCTTACGTATATTTAACATGAGTTTAAAACAAATAAAATATGAGATTACAAAATCCTGAAAATATCTCAAATTGATTATAGATTGAAATTTCCATAATCTTAAATAGGTATATAATTACTCTAATACCCTTTAGACTTAAATAAAACATTGCCACATGTTACCCTCACAAGCCTTCTCACCCTTCTCACAAAACACACCCTTTGTACCCTAACCCCACCCTATATATATATATATATATATATATATATATATATATATATATATATATATATAGGGGATGGTTAAAATGGAAACCACAAAAATTTGAGAAAACCTTGTAAACCCATTTAGAGCCATTGATCAAAGTAGATCAATGGTGGAGATTTGAGGGTTAATATTATATTGAAAAAAAGGACAAAAAAGTAGGAGAGAGGGTATGAGAAAGGTAGATAGGTAATTTGCCTTTTCTTTCTTTCTCTCTCCATCAATCAATCATGTCTTTCTCTCTCATATTTTGTTCTTTACAAAAATCAGATGTTTTATAATTGAAAAAAAGTATTTTATTTAAATAAAGCATAATCAGATTTATAGCAATTGTTCCAGCATCAGTGCTGTTACGTACGTAAGAATCAGATTTATAGCAATTGTTCCAGCACCAGTGCAGAATCAAATTTATACCAACTGTTTCATATTAATTTAAACAAATGCTGATTTGTTAAGTATTTTATTAGACCATGTTATTTTTTCGTTTTATTTTACCAGCACCAGTAATGTTACGTATGTAATAAACTTGTGGACGGTTGATATCATTTAAAAAAATTATGGTTATTAGTTTTTTTTTTATTACACCCTGTTTTTTTAGGTTTTATTGTACGAGCAACAGAGTTGTTGCACACGTAACGAAAGGCCAATATGGTTTTTCTTTTTAATATTCACTATTTTTTAAAACAAAAAAAAACATAATATATAAATTTAAGATTAAGCTGACAACATGAAAAAATCTAGGTTTGTAACATATGTTAATAAACATCAGACGATATCATATTGCTAAAAGGTGGTGGTGCATTGCATTCCTATACAAAAAACTTCCAATAACCATACTTCTCAAAAAAAAAGTCATACATCATATTGTTAAGATTCATTAGCCAACATCATAGTGTATCCGGGCAGCCTATTCGGGTGTGTAAAAGACATCATGCAAATCATCCTCCGGTGTCATATAGTCTTCTGGTGGCGGATATTCTTCGGGAAAAACATAATCAAATGTCGCATTCCAATCGAAATCTTCTTCGCTTACAAACCCATCGTCCGCCTGCATTACGGGTATAACCGGTTAAAAACATATAGGTAACAAACCTATTCTCTGTTAAGAACATATAGGTAACAGAAAAAAAACACATATATGGAAAAAAAACCACAGACAAGGTGCAAAAAACACGAGTGTTACATGTGTAACAGGAATTTTTTTTCTGGAAACACAGACAAAATTTTGTAGTCTGCACCCATCATACATTTTTTACTGAATTACAAAACAACCTTTGACTGCAAAACAGATACGCTACACACGTAACAGCATACCTTAACACAGAAAAAAACACCCTAAGTAAATTCACAGAGATGATATGAACATATAGACGAGAAAAACACCCTAACTAAACACAGAAATGCTACGAACATACAACAGAAAAAGAAAAGTCATTCTGAAAACAAATAACAACACATTTTCTGTCTTTAGTTATAGATAAGCCTATATGAGAAAACACAAAAACAGACATGTTCTGTAAAAAGACAGACAACTTTTGTATTCTGCAGTAAAAAAGACAGACAACTTTTGTGTTCTGTAAAAAAGACAGACAACGAGTGTTACATGTGTAAGAGGAAAAACACAGATAACTTTTGTATTCTGCAGTAAACATAGAACATAATTTGATATGCTAGAAAACATAGAACAGAATTTGACTGCAGAAGATACTACGAACATAAAGATACTACGAACACAAAAAGATACTACGAACAGGGGCCACTACGAACATAAAATACAAAACGAAAAATCATTTCCGATGTTTAACATATATAAGAAATCACCCAAAAAAACCTAACCTTTGACTGAATTACAAGACAACCTTTGACTGCAAAACAGATACGCTACACACGTAACACCATACCTTAACACAGAAAAAAATACCCTAAGTAAAATTCACAGAGATGATACGAACAGATAGACGAGAAAAACACCCTAACTAAACATAGAAATGCTACGAACATACAACAGAAAAAGAAAAGTCATTCTGAAAACAAATAACAACACATTTTCTGTCTTTAGTTATAGATAAGCCTATATGAGAAAACACAAAAACAGACATGTTCTGTAAAAAAGACATAGGTAACAAAAAAAAAACTCATACATGAGAAAACAAAAAAAAAAATACACAGACATGGTGCAAAAACACGAGTGTTACATGTGTAACAGGAAAAACACAGACAAAACTTTTGTAGTCTGCAGTTGATGTGTTGCCAAATGCATCACATTTATATATTAGTTTTGTATAGTTTTTAATCGTTTATCATTCGTTTATAGTGAGTCTTAGATACTTATTTATGTCTTGGTGTTAAACAGGTGTTCGTGGGCTAAAATGAGTAGAAAAGAGCTTAGTTGGAGAGGAGACGAGCATTCGATGAAATTGGAAATCGAAAAAGAAACAAATCTGGAAGAACTGAAATTAGAGACCCTCTAATTTCAGTAAAGGTTATTCGCGGGTCTCCAGGAAGTAAAATAGAAGAAAATGACGATTTTACCCTTAATGAATTTCGGTAATTACTGAAGATGCCCCCGCGACATTTTTGGTTGTTAGAGACGCTCTAATTCCATAAATAGTTATTCATGGGTCTCTAATACCTTCCAGACCAACAAAAAGCCCATTTTCTTGGTAAAAACCTAATCAGCCGTTTGGAGACATTATCTTCGACTTCCAGAGCTCCTAAGGGACGATTTTGAAGCCTTTTTACAGTTCCATTCATTCCGGTTGATGCCAGAGCAATCCAGAACAAGTTTTGAAGCAGAAATCATGATTATGCACGGCTAAACATCCTGCGGTTTCTCCGGGTGAAAGATTCGGTTATTTTGTAAGGACTTATCTGTTTTGAACTATGTTTTAGGATCAGGTTTCATGAACATACTTATGTGTCTTTGAATCTGGTTGTATGTTTGACTGATTTGAACAGTTTGACTGATTTTCACAAGCACAATTCGTTATCGTTTCTTGGTTTTCTTGCACTAGGAATAATTTAACCTTGTGATTTGTGTTTTGATGTTGAATTGGGTTGAACAACTTAAACAGGATCATGTCTATGTGATTGCCTAGCTAGGTTAATTCAGATTGTCTTTACAGTTACCGAGTCAGAAACCCGGAGTGACCGTTTTTCCATATTATTGTCTTTTATAAAACTCTATTATCACTCGTTTTGCAGCACTGCAGCACTTTTACATTCAACTTCATAAAATTAATTTAGTTTAACCATTTAATTTAATCTATAAATTGCTATTAACACTAACCACAGACTCCTCGTGGTTCGACAACCCTACTCCCTATACTGCAGTCCTTGTAGCTAAGGAGTTGTTTTTAATATATAGTTTTTGATTAGCACTTCGACACGCGATCAAAAATGGCGCCGTTGCCGGGGGGTTCGTGCGCTTAGTGTTTTTAGTTTATTTATCTATTTTTTTCTTGTCCTTTATTTTTCTGTTATTATTTTTTTTTTGTTCAGTATTACGCTGGGTGTGTTAGTCTTTGCAGGGAAATTGAATTCAGGATGAACTGGGTGGATTATGATGCATGTGGGTGTTGCGAGAGCCCATATCATGTGATGCAAGATTGTCCAATTGCCCGTCAGAGAGTTGAAGCATATAATGCACGAAAAGATCGTATTATCTTTGGGCTAGAAAAAGATGAAGACTCATACTTATCATCCTCATATTATTGGCCACAATATCAAAACTGTCAGCAAAGATACTACAAGCCAACCATCTACCAATCCAGGAAACAAACTACATGTTACTACACGAATCCTGATCCGATTGTTAATGGAGGCCAAAGTGTTAACTATGATTATCAACAGCAACAGAACAGTGAAGAGGGAAGCAAGGCCCAACTGAATGCGATCTTAGAGGCCATAAAGGTTGTTCAGGCTGATGTAAAGGCAGTTCAGGAAGATGTAAAGGCTATCCAGGAAGATGTTAAGGGGATTCAAAAGGACAATGAAGTTAGAGACAAAACTGTGGAGGCATTGTTTAAGCAGGTTGGTCAACTGGCAGAAGAATTAGCACTTGAAGATTTGACAGTTGAAGCAGATATGGTTAATGTTGATGTGGCTGAAAAAGTTGTTGAAGAGTCACATGTGGGCCTGGTTGTGATGGAGGAAGCTATAAGCCTTAAATCAGACGTGACTTCTTGCGTACAACAACTTGCAGACACACCTGTTGAAGAACCACTGAACCGAGTAACCATGGTGTACCCTAGCCATCCTTCCATATTTACGTGGAAAATAGAGAAAGTTAAAGATGATGGCTCGAGTGGGCATAAGAGGAAGGTGAGCATCGAAGACACTGGACATAATATAGAGAAGTGGCCTAGCAGTGATCCTGCAGACATGTCAAAGATAAGAAAGAAGATAAAGATTCGACATGTCAACTACCGAACATACATTGGGAATTCGGTAGGCAAGTGTTCTTTGAGACCACCATGAATGAACATTAGGTATGATTTTTGTATATTTTGTATATTTATTTGTTTTTATTTTGTTTTATTTTAGTTTATTTTTATTTTCAAGTGTGTTTGGGTCAGTTTTATTTTTGTTAGGGTCATGGGATTACTTGTTATGATTTTAATTGCAAGAATAGATCGCCCCGCCCGTACTCAATCTCCATTCGGGCAGGGACGATCTAGAAATCACTAATGTTTGCAGGTATCCCGGTTTGTTTGTTTTGTTTGTTTTTTTTTTCTTGTTTCTTAGTTTTCAGGTTTATTTATCGGCCGCGAATGAAATGCTATACGGTCGCATTGGGAGGAACTGAACGAGACTCATATGCGCATTGCCTATATCGAGGGGAGTCTGTTCCTTTTACTGTTGTATTTTAATTTTATTTCTGCTTTATTTTATTCCTAGCTCACATTGAGGACAATGTGTCGTTCAAGTGTGGGGGTGGGGAAATTTCATTTTTATTTATTTTTAGTCTTTAAAAAAAATTAAAAAATGTCCTAAAAGCGGTCTGATCGGGCATGAAAGCGACTGTTTCAATGCTTTCATTCTGTCTCTGCTTGTGGTATGTGGGTCCTTAATCATGGTCCAATTATTTAGAACAGACATATGAATCGTTTTCAGCAGGTATTTTAGAGAAAATGTTTAGAAATTGCCCGATTAGTTGTAACGAGCTGTTGGTAATAAATGCATGCACACATCGGTAACCCATTTCCACACTTTGGTGAGATCTTGAGCCTACTAGAGGATCGATTGATTCATATATATTTTCATTTGTTGAGTGTAGGCCAGATGTTTCTCTGTTGCAGGATTTGTGTGATTTGATACATGCCGAGGTTGTAGACTAGATATGCACATAGAGAATAAAGGCAATTTAGGTTTTCCTTTTTTCTTTTGATACCCATTTATTTGTTATGTGTTGACCCGTTTACCTAAAATCACCCTTAGTAGCCCATGTTGAGCTTATACCCTTTCATTTGATTAAACCTATTACCCAAATTGACCTGTTTACCGTTGTGTAATAAATTGATGACATCCATTGTGTTTATGTTTTGTTAAAGTGATTGAGTTATGTTTAAGTTGTGAGAAAAAAAAAGAAAAAAAAATAAATATATGAAAAAAAGAGAGAAAAAAAAAAAAAAAAAAAAAAAGAAAGTATGTGTTGTGGGTCAAATATGCCCAAAGTTGTGTGTTATTGTGATTTGTGAATAAGGATTGTCATTCAAGTTGTTTCACCATTTTATTTTAGCCACTTGTTAGCCAAATATTTCCTACCTTTACCCGAAGCCCAAAACCTGTAAGTCCTTTAGATATGTGCATTGTCTATAGCTAAGGTGTGATTGTCATACAAGTCTATGATAACAGAGTTACATGCTTGGTTTTGAGGGAATAATACTAGCGCATTACATGCTAGTCCAGATATTAAACCGAGTGGAGTGAAAAAATTGTGAGGGGTGTGTTGCATGAGCATAAAAACCGAAAGCATGTTAGACTTAGTTGGGTGAGTTCTGTTTTTAAAATTGTGCATCATGGTTGCCTGTTGAATTAACACATCTAATGATGATCTATGAATGGGGTATGACTTTGGACCCTAACTAGTGCATAGCGGGGGCGTTTGAGGTATTTGTTACTTGTTCGTGGTAATGTGAGCAGATTTGCTTGAGGGCAAGCAAAAGGTAAGTGTGGGGGTGTGATGTGTTGCCAAATGCATCACATTTATATATTAGTTTTGTATAGTTTTTAATCGTTTATCATTCGTTTATAGTGAGTCTTAGATACTTATTTATGTCTTGGTGTTAAACAGGTGTTCGTGGGCTAAAATGAGTAGAAAAGAGCTTAGTTGGAGAGGAGACGAGCATTCGATGAAATTGGAAATCGAAAAAGAAACAAATCTGGAAGAACTGAAATTAGAGACCCTCTAATTTCAGTAAAGGTTATTCGCGGGTCTCCAGGAAGTAAAATAGAAGAAAATGACGATTTTACCCTTAATGAATTTCGGTAATTACTGAAGATGCCCCCGCGACATTTTTGGTTGTTAGAGACGCTCTAATTCCATAAATAGTTATTCATGGGTCTCTAATACCTTCCAGACCAACAAAAAGCCCATTTTCTTGGTAAAAACCTAATCAGCCGTTTGGAGACATTATCTTCGACTTCCAGAGCTCCTAAGGGACGATTTTGAAGCCTTTTTACAGTTCCATTCATTCCGGTTGATGCCAGAGCAATCCAGAACAAGTTTTGAAGCAGAAATCATGATTATGCACGGCTAAACATCCTGCGGTTTCTCCGGGTGAAAGATTCGGTTATTTTGTAAGGACTTATCTGTTTTGAACTATGTTTTAGGATCAGGTTTCATGAACATACTTATGTGTCTTTGAATCTGGTTGTATGTTTGACTGATTTGAACAGTTTGACTGATTTTCACAAGCACAATTCGTTATCGTTTCTTGGTTTTCTTGCACTAGGAATAATTTAACCTTGTGATTTGTGTTTTGATGTTGAATTGGGTTGAACAACTTAAACAGGATCATGTCTATGTGATTGCCTAGCTAGGTTAATTCAGATTGTCTTTACAGTTACCGAGTCAGAAACCCGGAGTGACCGTTTTTCCATATTATTGTCTTTTATAAAACTCTATTATCACTCGTTTTGCAGCACTGCAGCACTTTTACATTCAACTTCATAAAATTAATTTAGTTTAACCATTTAATTTAATCTATAAATTGCTATTAACACTAACCACAGACTCCTCGTGGTTCGACAACCCTACTCCCTATACTGCAGTCCTTGTAGCTAAGGAGTTGTTTTTAATATATAGTTTTTGATTAGCACTTCGACACGCGATCAGCAGTAAACATAGAACATAATTTGATATGCTAGAAAACATAGAACAGAAATTGACTGCAAAAAACAGATATGTTACACACGTAACAGCCTAACTAAGTTAGAAAATAAAGAGGCTGCCATATTTATGTCAAATCTCCCCCAAGTAGGAAGCCTTTAACCTTAAAAAACATGTGTCAAATAACCATCGAATGGACCAAACTAAAACCCATAAAATCATATGCATTCTAGTAAGCCCAAAAACAATGAATAGGCCCAACCCACCATCCATTTAGGGTTAAAAAATACTCAAAGCCTAATTTACTAATAAGTTTATACAACACCACCTGTGTCATACCATGCCTAGTTTAAAGGTAAAACATCCCAAAAACCACACAATTTAAATCACGTTCCAAATAAAACATATTAAATCGGATAAAAGCAATATGTTTAAATCAAGATAAAAGCAATCTAATCTAACTTTAAATCGGATAAAACATATTAAATCGGATAAAAGCAATATGTTTGAATCAACATATTAAATCGGATAAAAGCAATATGTTCAACATTCTCCTTTTAAGATAAAATAGATAAAAGCAATCCAATCTAACTTTAAAAAAACTATATAAAACTAGGAATCGTGAAAGATCCTATTATATAGTTAAAACAGTAGGACACACAATAATAAGGTTTGAATCAAGAGATCCATCTACTTAACAGAAACCTAAACATCCGATTCCTAGTTTATTATTAACGATAATAATAATAATAATAATAATAATAATAATAATAATAATAATAATAATAATAATAATATAGAAGAAGATACCTGAGAAACACCCACGATCTTGGGCAGCATTGGTGGTGGATGGAGTAGCATTATTACTGTTTAGGGCTTTTTCTTGAAGACGGTGGTGGATGACGGTGGATAAAACCTCTGTTTAGGGCTTTTTAAACCCATTTCTGTTTCAAGTTATAGATCGTGGCCATAAAACCTCTGTTTTGACGAATATTAATAATGATGATGGTGGAGGTCGATGTTGATGATGATGGTGGTGTTTAGTGGTGGTGTTTAGTGGTGGTGGAAAGAACTCTGAATATTAGATACAAAGAAAAAAAGGGATAGAATGTGTGTGTGAGAGAGAGAGATCTAGATTATATAGGAAAGGAGAAAGAGAAGATTCAAATTTAAAAATGGGGGGAAGCTAAAATGACTAATATACCCTCAAAACATAAAATAATATATTTGCTAATGAGGTGGTGTGGAACAATGAGGGCCACTCATTGGGTTTCCGGGGGTTTTCTCGTTTTAGAGGGTTTTCTCCCTACCTTTAGCCTATATATATATATATATATATATATATATATAGGGAAAGTATATGGAGAAAACCTTCCAAAATGGAAAAACCCCAAGAAACCCATCTCTTGGTCCACATTGTGCCACCTCATCCCTGCCAAGATTTCATAATATTATATTAGAAAGGGTAATTTGGACATTTACATTATCCCCCTTCTCTCTCTCCATATATATATGTTTTCCCTCTTCTCTCTCTTTATTTTTTTTTCAAATTCAGATTCAAACATCTCTCAATCCTCTCTCTAACCACCACATACACCACCATTGACCACCCTAACCACCACAGTCTACCACCACCACCTCCTTTTAAACAGAGCAATATATGCGATCCTTTTTACTTCTGTCGTCCACCTCCTTTTAAAACTCCCCACCGACTTTTGTTATGCATAGATAATAATCCTCCCAAAAATCTCTATTGGGCCTTGCAATCTAATGTTTTTAGTGAGTTATGTCACAGAAGTCACATTCTTTTGTTATGCATAGATACATTTTAGTGAGTTATGTCACAGAACTCACGTTCTTTTGTTTTGTTTTTTTCTTTTTATTATTATTATTATTATTATTATTATTATTATTATTATTATTATTATTATTATTATTCCTTAATGTTTTTTAGTTCTGTGACACAATTAATCGTTCTGTGTAGGTTTTTATGATCTAGAAGTTGGTTGAGATCAATGGAAGCTCCGGTACTGTTGGGATCTGGATCTGGATCGAGTATTCGAGTTGTCTCGGGTGGATAGCGATGGAATGATAAGAACGAACAATATTATTGTTATTATTATTATTATTCGCCGGAGCTGTTCGCCGGAGATTAACCGGTCCGATGATGGAAGGATACATTTTAGTGAGTTTTTGTTGTTTAAAAATTGAATCTGTGTATTGTTTTGCCTCCCTTCATGAACTTGGTGTTTGGGTGGGTTGTGGTTGGTTAATATATCCATACCCAAAACAACCCTGTTCATCTAAACAAAGAAATCGACGATATGAAAGATGAACCAATATTGAAAAATTATTATTTTAGTTTAATATTGTCTCATAAAGCTTGGAACTTTATCTCTTTCAAGTGATACCCTTCATGATCTTTTTGTAAGTGTGTTAACAGAGGATAAATAATTTGTGTAGTGTTTCTTGAATTTCAAATGTTTTTTTTTTTTTGGTTGTTCATGGACATAAGTTATGGTCATAAGATAGGAAGATTCTTGCAGTTATTACTAAAAGTGCCACTTTGATAAGTTAATAACATTTTTTTGAGATAGTTTTTGTTCGCATGCCAAGTGTTTGATCAAATGCTTGAATGAAAAAAAAAAACTTATGTTAACCTTTTTTATTTTTTTTATTTTTTTTATTTTGTTTATGTTAGATTTTTATTGGATTGGGGACATGTGGTTGATATATCGCATCTGATTGATGAATAAATTTGTAGTCTTTTTATATTAGTATATGCTAGCACATGTTAGTGATGCCCCATTATGTATTTGAGGATCCCAAACTAACATGTGTATCTGTTCTAGGGTTGGTTTACACGAGTAGGCTATTGGAGGAAGGCGGCGTTGGTGATGTGGCTGTGGTAAGTGATGTTTTTTTATAAAGATTATAAATTTTTAATCTTTTGGCGAATAGGGTGTTAAAATAATTTTTGTATTCTATTTAATAAATTTTTGGCAAGTAAAATTGTTATGAACTCGTATAGGGTATATGTCTATTTTCTTGCGGTCCGAGTCTTGTATGCTCACACACGTTAGTGATGCTAACACATGCTAGTATAGCTCAATTTTGGCATGTGAAAGTGTTATGAACTCGTCTAGGGTGCACACGTTAGTGATGCTAACACATGCTAGTATAGCTCAATTTTGGCATATTATGTGTGTATGTATTCTGGGTACACATGTTAGTGATGCTAACACATGCTAGTATATGACTGACTAACAGGTGTTAGGGTTCATATGACATACGTTATTATATGCCAACTAACATGTGTTATGTATTTGTTCCAGTGTTCGTTTTCACGAGTAGGCTATTGGAAGAAGGCGGCGTTGGTGATGTGGCTGTGGTAAGTGATGTTTTTTTATAAAGATTTAAATTTTTAATCTTTTGGTGAATAGGGTGTTTAAATAATTTTTGTATTCTATTTAATAAATTTTTGGCAAGTGAAATTGTTATGAACTTGTATAGGGTGCATGTCTAGTTTTTGCGGTCCGAGTCTTGTATGCTCACATACGTTAGTGATGCTAACACGTGCTAGCATATGCCCAACTAACAGTTTGTTAGGGTCCAAATGACATACGTTATTTTTCAGTAAACATGTGTTTTAGAATATGCTAACACATGCTATTAAATTTTTGGCAATTGAAATTGTTATGAACTCGTATAGGGTACATGTCCTGTTTTTGCGTTCCGAGTCTTGTATGCTCACACACGTTAATATATGCCCCACTAACATGTGTTAGGGTTCATATGACATACGTTGTTTCAGTAAAACATATGTTTTAGAATACATTACACATGTCCCCCTAACATGTGTTAGGGTTCATTATGTCCCACTAACATGTGTATCCTATATATATATATATAGGATCAAATGAGAAGAAACTTAATGTGAGAAGAAAAAGAAGAAATGAAACATTAAATACTTTAACTCTTATTACATTAATTATTATTTCTTTAATTAATTAGTCATTAATAATTTATCATGCACATTATCAAATACTGTCCTACACATATAAAAATTCATCCTACATATATCGAAATTATCACGTGTTTATCCTACACATATCGAGATTATCATGCGTTAATCCTGCACATATAGAAATTCAACATACATTTGTCCTACACATATCGAAATCATCCTCCATTGTAAATTAGAATTATGAGTTTAGGGAGGTTACAAAAAAACTATAATTTATTTAACATTAAGTACACTTATTATATAAAGGATTCCTATTGGTTTAAAATTTTTCTTTTTCTTCTTATAATAGTTTTTCTTCTCATTTGAATTCTCCACTATATATAATATAGATATATTTTTAATATTTAGGATTCGGATAATCCGATTATCCGAAAATTTTTAAAAATAGGATCCGAATCCAAAATCGGATAATCCAAAAATTCGGTACGAATACGGATTTTTGAATATTCGGATTAAAATTCAGATTCTGATTTTTTTGAACACCCATAACAACAAAAACCCACAATCCCATATATATCTTTCTACTCCATCAAAAGCCCAAACCAAATAATCTAATACAAAATAACACACACATAAAATTAATCAACGTATATGATTTAATATTGTTAGCATCCAATTTATATCCTTCGTATTTAAAATACGAAGTTCACATCTATATATTATAACTAACCAAAGCTAAAAATCGAACATGGCACTTAAAGAGGCCAACCTCTCCCTTGAGTGTGCAATGTGGCAATAGGTAATTTTAGAAAGAAAAAAAAACTTTAACCCTAACCTGTTAAACCCTGATCTCATCCACACACAAAGAACAAAACCTTCATCTTCTCTCCCAAAACCCTAGAAACCTTCCACCTAAACCCGTCTTTACTACAAACCTTAGATATTCATCTCATAGGCCATCTGCATCTGGCCGCCAACCGTTTCAATGGGTAAAGGTTTATGAGACATAAAAATCATTACAATTATATTGCCCTCTAAAAGAATAAAAATTACTTTATTGCAGGTTGATGTTGTAAGGCTCAAAAAACGTGGTCAATGTCTTCGTTCATGGATTCGTGTTGATGCTGCAACTGGTGATTCCCAAATTAGCGAGGTTGGTAAAGTCTGGTTATTTAATGGTATTTTTTTTTTCTGAATTTTGATGTATCTGATCCAACTATAAGTCTGGTTAGGTTTTCTTTAGTGATTTTTTTGAATTTTGATGTGTCTAATTGGTAAGGTAATTTGGATGTGATCATTTGGTGTGATTAATGTTGAAAAGGAATTTGCATATAGACACGCTGATTGTATCAATTACTAATGCTTATGTCAAACATGATGTATCCTTCATTTGCTTTGTCAAAAAACAAATTTTGCAAGCTTTGGAATCACCTAAGTATCCGTCTCATATTCAAAAGTGTACCCATGTCGAAGCAAAGATTGCTTCAACACCTGCATAATTTTATTTAAGAATGATTATGCATAATAACTATTTATGTAAAAGTCCAACAAATCATACAACAAATGATGTATCTATAGAAGGAAGAGACAACCTATTCGTGGAAAAGGTAAATGTGGCAAGAGGTAATGTCGAATTACACCATTTGCTACCAGCAATACAGGTAATTCATCATTTTATTTTTAAAAAAAATGTAATCGTGAATTCTATCAAAATTTTATAAATACCGGAAGCGCACCTTGTAATTGGTGACAACTTTATTGTGAACAACCAAAAAATCATTTCCAGCACCGGATGACTGAGGATGACTAATCCTTGGAGCTGGCTCTCTGTAGGTAGCCCATAGTGTGTGTGCAATGCCAGCATGAATAGAAAATGATTCTTCCAGATTTAAACCCGTAGCAGAGACCTTTGAAACAACAATTGAAATAGCTTATCAAAACTACATAAACACACAAAATATGAATAATAAATACTTTAAGCATATGGGTTGCCTTTCTACTTTTAAATGTTAAGGCCCACTACTATGTTCTTAGTAATGAAAAATTGTGTATAATGAAATAAAACTCAAGTAGCTAAATATGTTGTTCCAACCTATATTACAGGGTCCACCCTAACATTATGTGATGACTGATGGTACATTACCTTCATTAACTAGACTTCCCAAATCAAGAGACAAAATATCGTTTGCTACATTAATGGTAAAGAATGGATTTTGAGTACAGAGGCTATCCGATTGAGGAGTTGGCGGAGGGTAGTTCATTCTTAGATGTAGCCTACCTTTTAAGTAAGTCATATAACCTTTACCGAATCGATATTAACTGAACCCTGTATATATTGTTTTTGTTTTAAGTAAGATCTTTGTTGGTGATGTGTGTGTCTGCTTATTGTTCACTAATGTTTGTTTCTTTTTCAGTGTATGCCTGTATGGGAACTTACCTACTCAGAGCCAATTAGCAGAGTGGGAATTTGCTGTAGCACAACATTTGTGCTACAGGAAATCTTGGTAAGATGGTTTTTTTTAAGTGTGACGAAGTCAATTTATATATTACCTGAGTGAAGGGAGTGAGTATTGGTGTATTGCTATAAAGTTTTATGAAAGTTAATAACAATTAACATATTTGTTAAGTTTGGAAAATGTAGACTTTGCATACGTTCTCATGATGGTTGTGTTTTCTTAAGTTCCTTTTCTAAATAACTATGTTGCTAATATCTATAAATAGTTTTTTATGAAGTTCTACTGCATATCTTTCTTTTTATGAGAATGACATACATGTGGATTAGTTTTGCAAAATTTTTGCAATATACATATACAATTACATATCTACTTATAGGTATTCAATCATGATTTATTCTTTAAGAAGAGTGTTACATATGTTGGAGAACCAATGTCCCACATGGAATCTATTAATCCATGTAGATCCAGGTTTCTTTTTGATCTACTCCTTTAATTTTTTTTAATTGTATTTTTCTTTTACAAGACTCATATTTTTTTTCTTTTTTTTTTCTTACATTTTTTACCTGAATTTGTTTTAGTCAACATCTTTCTATATTTTTAGTCATATATTAACATTTTAGTGAGTAATTATATTTGGTTATTTGTTTTTAAATCATTTTAGGATTTTAATCTCTCATTATATTTTTCAAAACATTTTACTTATCAAATACATTATCTTTTAGCTAACTCTTTCTTTTAAAACATCTGGAATATAAAGTTTAAGTAATATACTTTGTACACCTAAAACACATCCATGTATACCCCAACTTAAAAGGTTTTCGCCCAAAAAAAGAATTGCAATGAGATCACACTTGATATACTAATTTTAGCGGAGACTGGTGTGGGGAAGAAGGTAGGCTGAGACATATAAAAGGCAAAAGGGTGTAAATGATACGTAGCGGCTCAAGAGCAGGTAGGCTAAGACATATAAAAGGCAGAAGGGTGTAAATGACACGTAGCGGCTCGAGAGCTACCTGGAATCGGCTCGATAAAAAGTCCGAACGAGCCAAGCCTTAACGAGCCCGAGCCTGAAATATTGCTCGTTTAGTTATCGAGCCCAAGCCCTAGATGCAAAGCTCGATTGGGCTCGCGAGCCTAAACGAGCCCAAACATAATTATAGGTTATTTATATATCTCTTATAATTTATAGTCCACATCTCCAAAGCCCAAGTCCTTATTTCATAGGCCCATTTAATAACACTCGCGAGCCGAGCTTTTGCGATCTCGAGCCGAGCTTTGAGCTCGTTTGAGATCGTTCTCAAATCACCTCGAGCCGAGCCGAGCTCGAGCTTTTGATTTTGCTAGCGAGCCGAGCTCGAGCTTCATAAAACCATAACGAGCCGAGCTCGAGCCCAGTCGGGCTCGGGCTCGGCTCGTTTACACCCCTAGGCAGAAAATGTGTGTTTTTACTAGTGTGTTCGCATCGTGAAGAGACAAAAGTTCATGAAGGTGAATTTTTGATGAGTATACTACTAGACATGTGAGCTATCTGTCTTTTTTTACTTGTTGGATGAATGAATACTTAGAGAACTGAGCCATTTAAAGAACCTGCAAGGTGTGACAAGTAACATGGGCTATTGTCGTTTTTTACATCGCCGCCATCGTTGCCACCATCGCCCTGCCACCACCGTTGCCACGCGCCGCAATAAATAAATAAAAAAAAAGTGGTCTTGAACCAATTTTAATACCTTCTAAAATGACTCATTTCAATCCGAGCCCATTTTGTTTAGAACCTGTTTTTACCTTGACATAATTTTCCTTTTCCTGAGACGCCATGTTTTGACCGAACCTAGTTTGAACTGAATCTATTTACCCGACAGACACAACCCGGCGTCTTGTCCAGCTTACTCAAAACACATAACAAGTGTTAGAATGTATCAATGATTAAGTTTTGATGAATCATCCAAATTTCTAATCAAGTTAGTGTTATCAAACAGAATAAATGTATCTTTTAGTTATAGCTGCACACTTGCAACATCTTTAATATACAACTTTTATGCTAATAACATGTATATGTATATATATATATTTCTTGCAACTTTCTCAAAATCTCTCAGAAACTTTCCTATACTTCATTCTTCATATAATAGTGTACCCTTTATAAATACAACTTCTATGCTAATAACATGGTTGCTATTACATATCTACTTATACATAGTTACATACATGCATACATATACATACATATATACATGTACATATATATGTATGTATATATTTCTTGCAACTTTCTCTATAACAAAACTAAGGTAACATACCAAGCACATCCGCAACTTTTTCTTGTTCTAAGGCAGTATGAGATAGTCGTTATCGAATCTCTCTGTAGCATTGCGCATGCATTCAAGAGATTTTCCAAGAAAATTTGGACAGAACACACGTTTTACTTTGATCATGTAGGTAGCAAGTCCTCCTGTTGGAAGAATGTATAATCTGAACTGGTCTCGGTCTTTGTAGCCTGATGTTAAATATTCAAAATGTCACGAATAAGATTGACGTAATAGTATAAAACCAAAAATAAAAATAAAAGTTTAGCATGTGTCTATCATATCTAGATGATAACATAAGGTGCTTCGGGTCGATCCAATCAGACCCATGACCCAACCCACCCATTTTGCCATCTCTATTAATAACAGGTACTGACCTCCACAGGCTGAGACGGTCTGGTGCGGAGAGAAGGGACAAGGGATGACCAAAGAATAGGATCGGTCAACGGGTCAATAGTATTATAGTTGGTCAAAAGCGGTGCAGACAAGAACGGAGCCAAAGGGAATGTGTTTCTTTCAAGCTCAATCCCTAATCCAACTCCAAATCCTTCAGTTGTAGCATCATCACTTGATTTCTCAACCGCCTTACCATAATCCATCTTATTGATGTTAATTTTGTTTTCATTCTCGTCATTTTCAACATCTTTTTCAGCTTCCTTTTTTGCAGCTTTTTCTTGTAAGCTTTTGTAAGCTGCCGATCTTGACAGTATACTCATAGCAGATACTGATGACTTTTTATGGTGTTTTCCTTCAGGAGACACACCCAAACGAGGCAGCTGATAGGGTTCAGTGGGTTGGGTTACCCATTCTTGAGTTTTATGTTCACTTCCAGTGTCTTCAGAGCTACCATGATTTGTTTCATCTGATGATTTTCCTTGAGATTCAGTCTGGCAGGACTTGTTGGGTCCCCACCATTTGATGTAAGGTGTAAGATCGATTTTCCTATCCATGCAAAATCCACCAACGTATTCGCTTTCTGTCGTTGCATCATCACCTGCAGTGTAATACGTTAGGACCAACAAGCACCTTGGAAATGGTTCATGCGTGAAGCCCAAAAGTTAATGAACGCAAAAGAAACATTCAGATATGTGGGCATTGTAATCACAAGATGGTCAGGTTGGGCGGGCAACAGGGAGTTGAAAACCATAATTCCGTGTACTGGTCAAACAAGGCTGTGTTGGGTTGGGTTCGGATAACATTTTGTCTCCCGTTATATTGAGTGAGTTAAATTATGATTACAAAAACCATAATATTAAATAATAATCTAGAGATTTTTTTATACCCTTTTTTTATTTGGCACAAAACTCTTGCTTACCATGATGCATGCGGCTGTGATAATCAGCTCCAGCAATCCGGCCCAAAGGCGAGTCCCATCTAGTACTGTTTTATAGCACAAACAGAAAGCCAAAGAATATTATAAAATGATAAATAACATTTAAGTATGGGCTGGTAGCACTAGAGGTATCCATGTCCAGCAGGACGTATAGTGCGTAAGGAAGATGGCTTCAATTGACAGGCTCATGGCATGTGGGTCCTACAAGATGATTGTATCTTGGAATCCTCTTTCTTAAATGCTGTTTCTTGTGTGGGATACTATTTCTCAAACTGATGACTATTTTGAAACTATGAGATACTATTAAAAGGAGAAGATCCATACTGGACGAGTTCAATTGTGTTAGGGCAGAAACAGGACGAAACCCATCAAGACATTTGGATTTATTGAGATCAAGAGGATCCTAACAAACTTATGATTCAAATACATCTTTTCTTTTAGATCTTTAGAATAGGCATTGATCAATTTTCTGACCTCTTAATTAGTTTGCCCACATGGTTTCTAGTCACATTTAGAATGAATCAGGTGGTTGAATGTGAATTACTTATTTGCATCTATGATAAGATATGATTATAGCTAGAAAAGTAGGAATCGACTAACAATAGTTTATTGAAGTATATGTGGCTCCCATTTGGACCAAATGATTAATTAGATACCTGGAAACTCCATGACATTTAGAGGTTCCCCTTGAGAAACCACTACCTTTTCTGCAATGATTTCATGTCAAAAAGTTAGGAAAATTAAACGGGCAGAAATAATTATGCACATGCATGCATTAGTTGCAGATTATACCTTCTGAGTGATGCAAGGTAATCTTCTCTTGATAGGTTTTGCATCTCTTCTAGATCTCTTGTATAGTCTGTGACCTGGCAACAACAATATGTATGTTAGTGCAGGAAAATGGTGGAAAAAAAAACAAAATCAAATATGAAAAGCAGTTTTCATTAAATGGAACGGTAGCAGGAGATGAAGTATGCTATTCAAAGAAGAATCCTCTGCTTTTGGTAAAGTAGGGAGCTTAAGCATGCTTATGAGACTGTATGATTTCTCACCGGAAAATTAATGAGTGTCCCAGGACCCCAATACTTCAAGGCAGCAAGATCATATGCTCTGGCTGCAGCTTCCTCATCATCATATGCACCTAAAGACACGTTTAGCATAGGATAACAAAAATGAATGCAGACAATACTGTGTTAATAGGAACAGATTACCATAAATACTCAACCAGATTCTTACCTAAATAAACTGTTGAAATAGATGCCAAAAACCAAGCCCATGACCATACAAAGGAAAACAGAAATCAGATTAGAAATCCTTGCACTTAATTTGTGCATCTGAAAAGGAAAAAGAACACAATTTCCAGGTTTCTTGTAACATATTACATATATACATCGAGATAGACAGACACAGATATACAAGCACACAGATACACACAGAGAGAGGATTGAACCTTGCTTGCCCTTCTTATTCTGATTCTGATTCCAGGTATTTTTATCCCATAGATGAGCTTCATAACGACCAGTCCATCTATGCCTGGTATCAGTACAGTAATTCAACAAAAACTTGAGAACTCTGTAAAATACATAATCTTGGAAGGAAAGTAGACATATAACTATGGTTGATGCAAAAGTTAAAAAGTGGTTTTGGACAATTGTTGCATCCAGCAGCACTAGCACAATAAAAAATTGTAACATGTGGGAAGCAATAACTTTGGCTCTTATATAATATGATGCTAAATATCTGTTCCATCAAAAATTAAAGCTATACATATTTTAAACTCAATCAGTCAATTAAGATTACAAGTTACAATACACTTGACTCACTCCTTCACTAGGGAAACTGTATATGCATCAAATTATGTAAATACTTTAGAAGAAGACAAAATCTCAAGTATCGAGAAGATCATATATAAACCATTCGACCTAGCTGAGTGTGTGGAGCACATGGTTTCGAACCATCTGGTCAAGGGTTCGAGTCTAACCTAACAACTCCAAATTTACATATATCCTTTCAAAAAACAAGGCACCTACGGCTAAACCAGTGTCTAACCTGTGTTTACATATTTTAAAAATTCCTAGAAACAAGTCATCAACCATGTAAGAATTTACAGAATTTTATACATCAAAGACTATATATTATCTACAAGCGAGCATATACATGTTAACTAACAACCGTTTCAAGTATCAAGCCATGGAAGCAAAACTTTGATCCCCTCATCAATATCACATACGGCGGCAACAACTTAGGAAACCGCCAAACGTTTGAATCCAGTTAGACTGTACTTATTGTTTGATGCATTATGTGTTCATCTCTAATTTTGTTGCGGATCTGTGCAAGATTTTAGTTCAAGTTTGCAGTACTGGCAAGTTGCATAAACAATTAAGATTTTGAATTATTAAATCCTATTTCATATCCTCTAGAAAACCACAACATAACAGATTTTATAAACAATAACCACTAGCAAATGAGAAAAATAATCTCCGATTCGACTAATTATTAACAAACTGCTTACTACATTCTGTATAGCATCATCCAATGTTCTGCTATGGATCTAGTCATCTAGATCACGTGACACACCACTCAATTAATATAAACTTCTATTTCAAATTTCCTATTATACTCACATAACTTTATAAAATAAGTTAATAACTACTATATAATATAATAATATAAATCTCCAATTCCAGTAACAATTCATCCAAAATTAACCAAAACTAATAAATAATAATTACATAAAATAAAAAAAAATCAAATAAATTAATATACCTAGTAACACCACGGTAAATAGAGCTACGTTTTCCAGCAGCACAAGGAGGCATCTTACTAATACGCTCTTTAGCCGTACAACCTCTCTCCTTCTTCGATTTCTTCAATCCTTTATACTTCACCATCAACTGCTGCTGGTAATTACCACCGATCCCCTTCCCTACCATCGCCACCGTCGTCGTCGCCGTCGCCGCCTCTGGAACCTCACCGCCGCCGCTGTTTCCTTCCGATTTCATGACCGGATCAGAAGAAGATGCAGTAGCCATATTATGTTGCTGAATTGAAACCCTAGGAGAGAGAATTGTTATTATTATTATTATTGACAGAGATGATTAGATAACTGTGTGTGTGTGTCTGTGTGAATAATACTGAATAATTTGTTATGTTAGGAAGGATGAAAAGAATAGTGTGGAGAGGGAGGAGTGGGTGAGTAAGGGGGTGAAAAGACGGAAGTGCCCTTGGGAGTGTGGGGGAATAATGTATAACGGCTAGAGAGGGTAGGAATGTCATTTATGGGTGTTTGAAAACTGTTTGTTAAATGAGTGAGTGAGTCAGGTGGTGTGATGAACACGTGTCTGTCTTCTGTCATCAAAAGTTTTTGCAACTGCAGAGAATCTTAGGTAGAGAGTTTGACCGTACTTTTCATCTTATACCATCTACCGCCGTAACTTTTTTTAAACAGTACGGAACGGTGTGCTTACCGTGACACTGGGTGTTATGGTTAACATCGACTACTCAGCCGCCACCAGCCCTTTAGCTCTTCTAGATGCGTAAAAACCAGACATCCGCCCACCTGAGGCACGACAGCGGAATAATCGATAGAACCTCGTTTCCCATCCGAGTCGAACTGACACCACCTGTATTTACTCTTCACCTGCATGCCACTCGACCACCTGGATGTAACGCCGTAAGTTAACTACATTTTTTACTAAATCCTAAAATCATGTGTAAGTGTATAATAGTATAAGACTATGTGTAATGGACGAGTAGGGTATGTGTAGTGCACGAGTGTCCGTTAGCATATCCATGGGATGGGGGTGTTAACTAAGTAACTACCATATGTATGTGAATAAGATTTCTCTCATAGTAGAGAATCTCCTCTTGACAAGGGGCGCATAAGTATAGGTTACGCGTCTACATATCTATTATTAGGGTGGGGTTCCTGTACAAAGTGCATTTTTCGTACAAAGTGCGAGAAGTCTATATAGGTATTGTGTTTTAAATTTTAGGTATGATGTTTTATGTTCCTTTGGCATAGTATTATATAGAAAAACAGAAAAATTAACAATTTAAAACACTAATTAATGTATTCTCAACATGCAATCTAAAACACCATATGAAGAAAGTAATCAGTGTGTTTTAAATTTAATGTCTGTAATACATTTGATTGTGTTTTAAATTGTAACGTTTGATGCTTTTCTATATAAATCAATGCAAAAGGAATCAAAAACATTATAGCCAAACTTTAAAACACAATGACTATATAGACTTCTCACACTTTGTACGAAAAATGTACTTTGTATAGGAACCTATACCTCTATTATTAATATCGAAATATTTTTTTCTAACACATTTTAGGTGCACGTATTAGTAGTGTGTTTTAGAGTTTTTGCTACCTATACGTACGTAGTATGAAGTGTTTGATAATATGTTTGGTTTTACTTGCACACATTAGTGACATTAGGCCTGTTCACGAGCCGAGCCGATCCGAACAGAGCTTTGCTCGTGCTTGGCTCGTTTACAAACCGAACCGAGCGGAGCGGCTCATTTATAATCGAGCCAAAAACCGAACGAGCATTCTTCGAGCGAAAATTTTCCGAGCGAGCGCCGAGCGAGAATCGAGC
Source organism: Ambrosia x helenae (assembly GCA_030844895.1). Classification (NCBI taxonomy): domain Eukaryota; kingdom Viridiplantae; phylum Streptophyta; class Magnoliopsida; order Asterales; family Asteraceae; genus Ambrosia; species Ambrosia x helenae. The sequence continues at coordinate 70,485 of JAUTDX010000783.1, forward strand.
GGAGAATAATATGGATGATTATAAAATTGGGATGTTTCCTTCGATGTTTTTGTTGTCAGGTGACAACTAAGGTCAAAATGTCCGATGATAACAATAATATTGAGAACCCAGTGTCCAAAGATGAGGCTTAGATTAAGGCTGGTGAGGTGATGAGCATACGTTAGACAACAGTTGTTGCATTGTGACATAGGTGTGATATCAAGCAACAATTAGTGATGGACAACTGTTAACATAAAAAAGTCAATACTGTCACCCCATGACTTATTGTTTTACTATTAAATCTAGTGTTAATTTTTTTATTGTGTTAAGTGGGTTGATTATATTTTTTTTGCATATATTGACTCAAATCCAATAGAATCTTATATATAAATCATAAATTTATCTGTAAATTGCGTGTATATTTATTAACAAATAAATAAAAATTTATTCGAGCCGAACCGAGCCGAGCATACCTTTGCTCGTGCTTGGCTCATTTACAAACCGAACCGAGCCGATCGCTCATATACAACCGAGCGGTAAATCAAGCGAGCAATTTCCAAGCAAATTTCGAGCGAGCGCCGAGCGATTTGAACAGCCCTAAGTGACATCAATATATATAGTGACATCAATATATTTTCTTTCCATAGATATTAATGTGTTTTTACATACATACACATGTAGGTGACATAGGTTAATAGCGTATTTTAGAATATTTACGTGTGGCGAAGTTTGAAGATTACATCGGCGGAGGCCGGGCTCAATTTTTTCACGATCAGTAGGGGCCGGACTCAATTTTTTTCCCGATCGGTAGGGGCCGGAAGATCAGATCGGCGGGGGCGGAGTCAACCCGGACTCAATTTACATACAAAAATCGCAAGTTTCTACCACTGCGCCAAAAAACAGGGGTGCTCGGCCACCCCTGGCCAAAGTATGCTTCGTCAATAATTATCTATACACGTGCAACATCAGGTCATCAATTATATCAACATACTTTTTTCAGCTTGAACATTTGAGAAAAAATATAATATTGTTTTATACACATTCAATATGATAAATTTCAAATGAAATTGGCATACACTCTTGCTTTGTTATCTGGGTTAATATGATTTTTTTTGTTGATGTTTTTTTTTAAATTATCTTTGATGTTATTTATTGAGCAAAAAATCAGTTATAACAAACAAATCAAGTCTCAAACACTGCTAAATAGAGATAAGATGTGTATAAGTAATGAAATAACAACATTGTAAATAAAATGGTTAAAGCATGTGGTGGCTTTGATAGGCTAGGTTATTCCTCTGCTAGAAAGGCTATGGGCCGAATTTGGTTAACCGCAGGGACAGATCTAGAGAAGGAGCAGGGGTAACGTCCGTTACCCCTCAACTTTTTTGGCTTAGTGTATTTTTAGTGCATTTTTATTTTTTTTACGTGTTTTGTATTACGTTACCCTTGAAAATTATGTAACGTTACCCCTGAAATCTTGGTCTAGATCCGCCACTGGTTAACCGGAGAGTCTAGCTCCCTTTGAAAGAGTTGAGCTCCTCACATGTGAACACACACTAAAAATTCAACTAGGTTTTTGTATATTTCTATTCAAATGTGAAGTACTATTAATTTCTCATTTTAATCAATGTTGATATACGTATGAATATATACAAGAATTATAATATTGTTCGGATATGAACTAGTGTTGGTTCACATGTAAACACTTTTTGAGGAATTTCGTCAAGTACCAAAATGTAACAATACTGAGAAATGTAGAACAAAATAAAAATAAAATAAAATAGTGAAGTTATGTACATAAATCAACACATATGTTCTTAGACTACACACGTAATAATAAATAAATACTAGTAACATTCTTTGAGCATTTCAATATTTCATCCAACATGTAAACAAATAAAAATAACAAAAATTTAAAACATTCTTTTGAGCATTTCGATCAATTTTCGAGTTTTATTTGGTAGGGGCTCAATTTTCCAGCCAACACTAAAAAATTAATTGAACTTTGATTTCTCTGATCACTTGCTTAAGAACTAAGCAACTGTCCCCATAAACAGGAAATAATCAGAAGCATTAAAATGCACAGAAAATAATCAAAACCATGAGTAAGAATCATATAGAAGATGATTTAAAATGTTATGATTTAAAGTTTAAAATTTTGATGTTTTTTTATCTCTAAATGTTAGTTCTTAAACATGAAAATTTTATCACTTCTTAATTTAGAAACTTTATTCATTGATTCTAACTACCAATTCTGCATTCCTTTCCATTTCATTTCTCCAATCTTAAGTTAAATATATAATTGAAGTTGTTAATTTCGGAAAGAAAGATAAGTGCACCTGCCACCTGTAGTGGGCGTTATGTGGGGCTCCATCCAGATTTATAGCGTTCCGTACAACGCCCCTTGGGCGCTATGGGGGCTCCATGTCGAAGAACTTTATGTACATAACGGGCTCCATCCAAGACAAAAACAATTTTATATTATTTTTTAATCAATTTTTACACCATATTCTTCTACACCCAATCAAATAATAATATTTTAATCCTCATGGAGCCCCATAAAGCCCCTCACCCACTACACACATATTAATCATAAAGCCCATAAAGCCCTTTATAACATTTTATTAATATTTTAATCCCAAGAAGCCTCATAAAGTCCTCCACTACATATGCCGTAATGAAACAAAAACAATTACAAGACACCAACTAAAAAAATATTTTAATTAGGTCGGATTAATTAATTTAAATTTATCATAATTTAGTGGATATTAATCATATTCACAAATAAATATTAGATGGGTTAAGCCAAATCATGATATTACTTTAAGTGTCTTGAGTGGACATGACACAAATATATACAGGGGAGGGGGCACACCATGGGCAAGCGGCTTTCGGCTACGGTTGTCGCGTGACAATACCACCACCACTTCCTCGGTAACCTCAAAAATTTTACCAGCTCGATAAGAATTAACTGAGTTGCAACGGTTGGATCAATTAAAGTTTTTGACCATTTTGACTTCACTAAGGCTAATGGTCAAGTCTTTTTTAACTTTTTTTAAAACCATTTTTACCTATTTAAACCCTATAATTTTTGTCATTTCTTACCGTTCTTCAACTCTACTACACCCATTTTTCAACTCTACACATTCAAATTTCACTTCTAAACCATCACCAATCCAATTTAGTCATGACACGTTGGACGAAGAAGGAAATCACCTTGGTCACTGCTTGGATCGAAGTCAAAGACTCACCGACACCGCCGCGGCCATCCTTATGGGTTTGTGTACTAGCTCAATTCAAAGAGCTAGTGGGTGGATCCGACCGCTCGGTTGATTCAATACACAAGAAGTGGGACGATCTCCATCAGCAATGTGAACGATTCCAGGTTCACTATCGAAGAACCTTGGAGGAGGAGGGTGCTGATACTATCAAAGACGTAGCCATTACGGTCACCCAATTGAGTACCAAAGTCGGTATGGCGAGGAATTTCCTTACATTTTGGTGTTGTGACAAATGTTAAGGTCGCACTTAGATTAGTTTATATTTTTTAGTTTAATTGTGTTTTTCTCTAGTTCAATTGTGTTATTTTTAGTTGTGGTCACTAGATTAACTTTAGTCTTATTTTTAAGTAATGTTTGTGTTTTATTATTATAAATGTATTTTTATTAATGTTTATTTGTTTTATTTAAATGAGAAATGAAAAAAAAAAGTTATAGAGTGCCGTCAATGCTTGATAGATCTAGAGCACTTTGCGGTGTAATTGACATTGCATTGCCTGATTAGTTAAGGCTAGGGTACTTGCTCTATAGTGCTCATGCCCTCTAATATATATGGGTCAACACAAGTGATACTTCAAAGGCCCTATGGAAATCAATTAAACAATAATAAGCAGGTATGTTTGTTTGGATAACATTCATGAAAGAAATGTTGGGCTAATATATACTGTTTTACAAAAAAAGAAAGAAAAAAAAAACTATTTTAGTGTTCAAACTGTAGTAAATGTATATGTTCAATGGCTGGAGCAGATGCATATTAAACTTCTAAGTAGATACATGATTATGATTTTTGAAGTCCAAACTAGTGGCATAATTATGAGTAATGAGATTGATTTTATTAGAATCAAAGGTTACAAAGCAAAATTTATGATTTTTTTTTTGACAAATTTATAATATTGACTAGAAGTAACCCATAACTCTAATTAACATTTCTACTATCATAAGTGTTTTCATTTCTATAATCCAAAAATAAATAGGACTCTGTATATTATACAATTCATTTTTCCAGCATCTACCTTTCTAATTCAATTTAGTAGATTCCATGGCAATGCCAACAGCAAGAATCCGTATCGAAGAACCTTGAAGGAGGAGGGTGTTGATACTGTCGAAGACGCCATTAGGTCACCCAATTGAGTACCAAAGTAGGCATGGTGGGGAATTTCCCCACGTTTTAGTGTGACAAATGTTAAGGTCGCGGGTAGATTAGTTTATATTTTTTAGTTTAATTGTGTTTTTTCTCTAGTTCAATTGTGTTATTATTACTTATTAGTTTAATTGTGTTTTTTAGTGTGTTTACTAGATTAATTTTAGTTTTATTTTTAAGTAATGTTTGTGTTTTATTATCATAAATGTAATTTAATTAACGTTTATTTGTTTTATTTAAAAGAGAAATGAAAAAAAAAGTTCTAGACAAAGTACTCTATAGTACCGTCAATGTTTTGGTAGATCTAGGGTACTTTGCGGTGAAATTAACATCGCATTGCTTGATTAGCTGAGCCAAGGGTACTTACCCTAGAGTGTTCCTTCCCTCTAATATATATGGGTCATATTCGGGTTGAACAATTCATCCTAACAACATAATGACACCTCAATGAAGTAAACCCCTGTGGGAATCAATTAAACAATAATAAGTAGGCATGTTTGTTTTGTTTTGTTTTTTTCATCTGAAGCAAAATTGAGAAAAGAAGAGAATATAAAAATAAAAAAGGCTTTGGTATTATTTAAGTGTTCAAATTGTAGTAAATGTATATATTCAATGGCTGGAGCAGATGCACATTAAACTTTTAAATAGAGAGATACATTACTATGATTTTTGAAGTCCAAACTAGTGACATAATTATGAGTAATGAGATTGAATTAGAATCAAAGATTACAAAGCAAAATTATGAATATATATATATATATATATATATATATATATATATATATATATATATATAGGGAAAGGGTAAAATGAGAACCACACTTTCATGCAAGAACTAAGGAACCACCTTTTCCACCACACACTTATTTTAATCCAAAAAGATTTGTGGTCCACAATTAAAGTTGAATAAAAAAGAAAAGGGAATATTCCCTTGCCTAATAAGACAAAATAGCGTGGGCCATGGTCGTTTACACCACTGTAAAATTATTTTTTTTTATTTTTTATTTTTTTTACGTCGAGGTTACCCGTTTTTACACCGGTGGGAAAAAAAAATTTAAAAATTCACATTTTACGTCGGGGTTCTCGCGGTTCTTACACGAAGGGGTGGGTTTACATTGGAACCTAATCCTATATATATATATATATATATATATAATATATATATATATATATATATATATATTTTGACAAATTGATAATATTGACTAGAAGTAACCCATAATGCTAATTAACATTTCTACTATCATAAGTGTTTTCATTTCTATAATCCAAAAATAAATGAACTTTGTAGATTATACAATATACGTGTAACAATGTAAATTATAAATAAGAAAAAAGATGAGAAAAAACTCTTTCATTTTTTCCAGCATCTACCTTTTGATTCAATTTAGTTCTCTCTATACTTGCATTCAAAATTCAGTCATATTATACAAATTTACTAGATTCCATGGCAATGCCAAAAGCAAGAATCCGTATCAGACCGCTGCACCTCGGTCCATCTATCATCCAAGACAGCATTTTAATCCGATCCGAGCGGTGCACCCTAGTGTAACCAGTCTCACCACTACTGTTCATAGGTCAGGGTTCCTATAACTGATAAAGGTTCAAGCTTGAACCTTCTATCATTCCAAATGACCAAGATTCCAGTTTTCAGCTGGCATTGTGCTGACTGTACAACTCAGATCATGCATCAATTTACCTGATCTGTTGAGACCTTATAGGCATGTTTTTCTTCGCAGGCGCCTCTGTAAAAATCAAAAGTAGATGGAACACAAGTTCAAGGCAAATTGGACAAAAGTTTTTACGCAATCGAATGGGCCAGGCCGGCACGTTTAGACATGTACAAAATTACTTTCATTTCAGGAACTCTAAATTTTAATACACAAGAGAAAAAAACATACCAACTCTATCTTGTATTACAACAGAATAATCACGCCCGCTGCTTTGTGCAAAGGCGAGTATACTTTGATACATATCAACGGAAGGCGCACTCCAGAATCTTCCATCCACTCCATTACCTGTTAAATAAGAGAGTGATGAATCAATCTTTAAAATTAAAGGTGGCATCTTAAACCCAATGACTTAGAATAATGGGTCCATTCGGGTCATATTTATTTAAAATGTATTGGACATCTAAGTGTTTCGGGTCAATCCAACCAACACAAAAGATTTACCATTTTGACCCGCTACCCATTTTGCCATATCTTTAAATGCAACTAATTTTACATGGAAGTTTAAGAAAATGCTAAATGTAGGGGCGTTCAGTATTTGAATCGTTGAACACCCCTAGTTAAATGGAGCTTGAGGAGAATTACCTCAAGGTACTTTCTCCAATTTTGAGCAGCCAAAAGATTCTTTAGCAACACCGAGTACGTAGAGTTGTTAATTTCAGCACCCGTTGCCACTATTTTATAGAAAACTGCGTAATACATTGTCAGGATTCAAGATGATAGTCAACGGTTAGTTTAAAGTCAACTACCTTAATCATGGTATCGGTCTTTCCGATTTTCCAATTAGGTGAAGAAGCTGATTCAGAAGTCCAATCGACATTGTGTTGAATGATGGTTCCCATTAATCCAACTAGTTCAACGGTCTTCCTCCATTCTTGTAGACAAACATCAATACATACAGTACTTGTAAAATCAGGCTCGCGCTGGATGCAAGATTTATGTAGTTCTAACGGCAGAGGTGGAAGTTTAAACCCGTTTACTTATGGAAGTGTCGATAGGGTTGTGTTTTATCTCAAACGGGTCAATTAAAAGGTCTAGCTAAAAGTGCAACTGGTTATTGTTGAAAAATCATCTAAAGTCTATTTTTAAGGCATACAAAATCCTACATATGTTTATTTAAAAATTAAGATTGCTACTGTAAGAAAATTGTTTCTGTAATTATAACATAATAAAAGAAATTTTGAAAAATGAATACGAACACGCATGCAAGTCAACCCAATTCGACCCGCCTTGTTTCAGCCAGTACTAGAAACTTGACATGTTTCAATCAACCACGTATCACCCAGTAGGGTGTTCATCGGGTTTAGTTTTCGGTTATCGGGTTATTTGGGTCTTCGGTGTTGAAAATATTACCCGATAATTGACCCAATCTAGTTAAATGGTTATCGGTTATGGGGTTAATTGGGTTCGGGTTTTTTGGGTCGGGTTAAATGGTTATCGGTTAAATGCTTCGGGTGTTTGAGATACATATTCCAGCCACTTGGGTTGCGTATTTCTATCCATTTGGACTACAATATGTGTAAAATAAAACCACAACATGGGTTATAATATTTAGTTGCAAATTTGGCTACAAAATCCCTACTCTGAAATATACATAAAAATATGGAAACTAGATCATTTATTTGTTTATGAATTGTTATTTATTTGTTTATGAATTGTTCGGGTTATTCGGGTTAACCCGAATTATAAAAAACTAATCCGAAGACCCGACCCCTAAAAACTCTAGTCGGGTTCAGGTATGCACTTAATCGGGTTCGGGTTTCGGGTAAGGTACTTTCTCGGGCCGGGTCACTTCGGGTCGGGTTCGGTTCGGTTATTGGTAATCGGTTTTAAAAAGAACACCCCTATCACCCAATAACCCAACTCGCACATCCAGCCACCTCTAGCTTTAGTATAATCCTGTAAAAAATGTTACAAAATTAAAGAACTTACATGCTACAAGCGGACAACATTTCATAGTAAATGGTCTCGTTCATCGGTATGTTCCTGTCCT
>JAUTDX010000784.1:0-90794 GCA_030844895.1 Ambrosia x helenae
AATGAATATATTCTTAATCCATCCGCCACGCATTTCTAATAATTTGCACCTATCAAACATTACGTTGAACACGGTAGTGTTCAAACGTTCTAGCCTTCTACTATGATAAAAACGTTCTAGAAGTCATCGCGTCTTAATAAGCTAGTGACACATGTTAACAATATAACACAACACCAATAGCCTATGTTTCTTGTTTGTAATACAAGTTTTCTTGATAGAGAGATGTATTGGTTGAAAGGTTCGTAAATAATCACTTCATCAGAAGTTTATACCTTATCTAAATAGACAGGTATAAAACCCAGTAGAGTGCTTACTTCTGGCATAATCGCTCCTACATCTTTTTTTTGATAAAACATAAGAGTGCATCCGACCCTATTGTGCCATAACCATTGCATTATTTTGTAAAAACAGATCACCAAATTATTAAGGGAGCAACAAGTTGAAATACAATTACCCTAACCTAAGTCTAAGGGGCGTTTGGCACTAATACTGTGTTCGTCGTACAACGTTGATAGTGTCTGCTTACAAAGTTAGCTTATAGTGGAAAAGAAATTATCTAATCTAGATGGTAAAAAAAAACATCTATAGTTGCATAGCCATGAAAAAACACAAAATATGCCCATAAAGAGTAAACCGTATATATTACGAGGAAACCCAAATCAGAATACAATTTATCAATAACCAGTTTCAACGGCTCAACTCTTTGAAATCATGTATGGGTCAAATTGTTCTTGTGTGAGTATCCAGTCATAGCTTAATGGTCACTGACCAAAAAACTAGAGACAATGGTATTCTGACCATAATTTCAGGGTGGGTCAATTGTTGACTAAACCTACCTATAAACAACAACAACAATAATAGTACCTCATATGGCATAGATTCGGTCAACTTCTGAGTTGGAAACTCAGAGTTGTGATGCCATGAGTTTGAACCGCTTTTCGCAATTTTCTCCTTCTTTCTCTTTAGCCGTGTTTTCTTTGACTTAAAACATAGAAAGTCATGGTTCCAAGAACCCCAGCCATTATAACACGCCACAACTGTTATCAAAATAGCAGCCCATTCGTATTTCCTACCAACCACTATATATGATGAAGCCATAAACGCTACAGAGGTGCACACAGAAGCTAACAATGAGTTTGTTAATCACCTCAACCACTCTTCTTTCAGCTTTTGTCTCACCTCTAACCAATGTAATCTGAACCACAACCACCGCCAATGAAGTGAAAAGTGCGATTTGCATTAAAGATGAAAAAGATTTTAAAAGAAGCCCGATCCACCACCACCGCCATCCCATGATCATCATCCGCCAGGGGACTGTGAAAATAGCCGCAAATGCAACAGTTGCAAAAAGCACTGCCACCACGGTTTACTGAATTGGTGGCGTTATTAATGCCTTCACGGTGGAGCTTTCTGAGCTCTTTTGCAATTCCACTAACATTTTTGTTTGTTTTCTTAGTTGTGTAACAGTTGTGTGTGGACATCGTTTTTTATCTGAGTCACCGTGTTTCTTAACTCATCTCTCGGTTGGTTTAGTTCGTTTGCTCGGACTGCACCACAACGAGTCAAACAGGCTTTTATAGCTGAAGAGTCTTCAGATAAGGGAAGCAACTCAGCTATGTCAAGAGCTGTTTTGTGATCTCTGGTTAATGCATTGACATTAGCACTAGTATCAGGGAGGCTAAGCAACTCATTTACAATCTGCAAGAACATAACAAAGTGGGCACGTTAGAGGTGTACAAAAACCGTTGAAAGTTGAAACCACCTGAACTGCTAAACCGAGCTGCATCAACCGGTTAGGTTGGGTTAGAGATGTTACGGTTCGGAAAACTGGGTTTCATGGTCCAATTTTTGGTTTAGAGCTGACCGCCAAGACTGAACCACCCAAAATATTAAAAAAAAAAAGTAATACATTTTTTAATCTATATAACTTCATTAAAAAAATAATGTTTTCACTTATAGGAATCAAACAATTATAATACGTATAAATATTTTTAATTAAATCACGTATTCACTTTGTTTGTCGTAGACCTTTTAATACTTAAAAAGTAAAAGGTTTGTCTTTTATTAAACCTTCCGTTTTACTAAAGTTTCAAAAATCTAATGGTACGGTGTTGTGTCATGCTAAAAAAACAGCCCAAACCGGCAACCAGGGCCGATTTGGCTGGTTCGGTTTAGTTTTTTCCAAAAGCCATAGGCCCAGACATTCCGTGAACTAGACTGCACATACCATTTTAGTACTTCTGAAATACGGGATAGGGAGATTAAGGGAGTGTTAAAGTTGTGATGATGTGCATATAGACATATACAAACAAATTATGTGATATTGACTATTAAATAATCACAATAAAATAAAGTCTTACCTCTGCGCGTTTTTTTCTTGTAGCAACATGCAATGCAGTAAAGCCAGACTTGTCTGGCAGCATAACGATAGCTGGGTCAGCCTCGAGCAGCAATTTTACAGCCTCGCTGCTAACACCTTTCACAGCCATATGTAACGCAGTTTGTCCTTTATTATCTGTTCTTCTAGCAGAGTTGGATCTTTATCGAGTAAAGCTTTCACAATCTCAACATGCCCAGATCTAGCTGCAAAATGCAACGAATTTTTTCCATTTGATTTTGAAATATGTAACAAACTACTGTCTTTTGATAGCAGCTCTTTAACAACAGCAGTGTGTCCTCTTGTAGCTGCAGTTATGAGAGGGGTTGCGTTTCTTTGGGATCTCGTTTGGCATAGCGACGGATCATGATCAAGTAGTAGCCGCACCACAGCTGCAAGCGTTAGCATAACTTCATCAATGCTATGAACAAACATTAATGATCAATTACCATACCTAATAACAGACATAGCATACAGAACTTTACCATCATGTCCTTGACTCGCAGCTATATGCAAAGTATCAAATTCCAACCGACTTTTTCTGGTAATCGTTTCTTTATTCGAGTACTTCAACAGCTCCTCCACAACTTCCAGATGCCCCTTTTCAGCAGCAGTGTACAGCGCTGTTTCACCCAACTCATTCACCTCATTCACAACCGACGCCCGAATTTCAGCAACTTCCGCATCAAAATCCGCCCCACTTAAAGTCCCCACCATCTGTGAATTTATATCATCAAGAATTTGCCTCACAGCCGCCAGATCCCCTCGTTGGGCCGCCAGATGGAGCTCCGTATCGTTATGCCTACCCGTCACTTGTTTCACATACTTTTTCTTCCCAGCTTGATCCATCCGCTTCCCAGAATTCGAAAGCACCAAAGCCGGAGCCGTTGCGGAAGAGGGCGAGGGAGACGGTGATGGCTCCCCCAGAGGGTTAGGGTTAGGGTTTTGATTATGCTTTGTTGGAGTCATCATCAGCCCCTTTTCTAAGTCTCCTAGTGAATAATAATTGTTCAGTTACTATCAGATACTAAACAACAAGACAGAAATGCAGAAATCTAATTGATTTGCAAAGATATAAATATATATAAAATATCTTTTCATGATGAAATTTTGTGTTATTCTTTATTCTAATTGATTTGCAAAGATTTATGAATATAAAAAGCAAAGCAAAGGAAAACAAGATCAGTGATGTTTTTAAGTAACCGTAAGTAACTACTCTAGTTGATCGTTATTAATACATACAATAAAGGGAAGCTGTAATTTGGACTAAGAAATACTCAATAATAATCGGGAATCTGTAGATAAAGTACGTAATAAAAAAAAAAGCAGAAATAAATAGAAAGAAACAGACCTTCATCCATGTTTGGAGTTAGAGAAAAATTGAACAAAACCTAGTAAATGAATTTGGGGATGGTCAAGTTTTGATGGAATCTGTCTGCAAGGAATGTTTGTGTGTGTGTGTGTGTGTGTGTGAGAGAGAGAGAGAGAGAGAGAGAGAGAGAGAGAGAGAGAGAGCAGAAGTGGACAATCAAGTGGAGGTGGAAAGAAAGATGAAAGATGAGAGTCCACCACTTGACAAAAAGTGAACTACTTCTAGTACTCTAACTTTTACTACTTTCACAATTATCTCCCTACCTTTTTTAACATCAAAATGCAACAATATCTTTTACACTTCCATCTCGTTGATTGTCAAATTAAATTTTTTTTTAATGGTCAATTGGAATTACTCACGGATCACTAGAGTATTATCGTCTCACTAATGTTATCACGCGATCATATTCCTCCATCAAGACACAAATTCAGAAGCAAACTCATAATTATAAGAAAAACCGCCTTGTAAGATTGTCAAATTAATTAGTTAATGTTTTAGCATGAAATTTATTTGGAATACTACTTAGGGAATGGTTATTAAGGACATATTTGATATGTTAGACTTAAACATTTTAAAGGAAACCATTTTAGTGATTGTGACAAGTGTAATAATAAACTAATAATGATGCATATGACATATGCTATTATTGCATGATAACCATGTCATAATGAATTAAGCTACACTCATAAATCATAATATCATAAATTTAGCTTTTGAATTGCTTTCATAGTCAGAATTAATCACTTGCTAGTTCCTACCCCTATCATTATCTTCGAGATATTTTAGAGTTTGTCATTCTAATCTTCATTCATAATCACCTTGATATTTCAGTCATTTGTTATCTTCTATACAATTAAATACATATTGATCTTTAATTTTGAAAACATGATAATCGTTGCGTAAGTTAATACAAAAACAATATAACAATGATCAGGGGCGGAGGTCAATCCCCCCCCCCCCCAAAAAAAATCAAACTACGCCACTGACCTTGATCCTACTTGGTCATGACAAAGCGTTTGATGGTATCGTTATGTATGTATTGTTACTTTATATTATTTTCGTAAGAAGTTGATAACTTTTCTCTTCTATGATAATTTGTTAGTTGATCTCAAAAGGCATAACAAAAGGGACTAGAATTGTGAGCATCTTAAATTAAAAGGTCCAAACATGTAGACCTTTGGGCACTCACATTATTCCTTTTTCTTTAAAGCATGGCAACAAAGCTTAGCCACCATGCCATCTTCATCTCCTTTGTCTTCTTGTAGTCACCGGATTTGACTTTTCTAACAACGAAAATATAAAACAGGATATTTGCATGTTGTTTACACTTTGTCTCAAATTTATATACGAAAAAGTTAAAAAAAATTGCACCAAATATGAGTCAAGTAGTCAACATTAATAAACGATCTTCACTTTTTATTTCAAGATTTCCCAAAATGTTGGACTTGATAGAGGCCAAAAGGTTTTAAAAAAAAGTACAGATTTATCAAATTGAAGGATGAAGTTGTTCGATTGGGAACCGTACAAGAATAAAACAAGACACAAACGCTATGTTCCGAGTTCACTTAAGATAGGAAAAGTCATTCCCTTTTTTTCTTTTCTTTTCTTTTCCACTATTTTTTTTCCTTTCTTTTCCTTTCAATTTGAAAGAATTATATTTGGCTTAGTTTTCCCCTCTTTTTTTTTTCCCCTTTCCTTTCATTCCAAAAATTCTTTTCTTCCATTTCTCTCCTTAAAAAAAAACCTCAGGAACACAAACACTTTTTTCTTTTCTTTCTTTTTTCTTTTCCTTTCTTTTCTCCTCTTAAGTTATTGCTTTTTGACCAAAAACAACTTCTCCTCCATTTAAAAACCTTTAAATCAATTTGAAACGTCTAGGCAAAGTACCCTAGAGTGCCGCTATAGTGTTTTTGTGATTCTAAGATACTTTGGGTCAATGTTTATGTGATGGAGCGGGATTAGTCAGGACTAGAGTAAGTACCCCCTACCCTTATAATTTATAGTTGAAAGATAAAACTTGGAATTAAATGCATATTAATTAAAAAAGAAACTCAACACGACAAGAAACTTTTACCACTCTCTTATGAGTTATGAGTAAAACCTAAAGGATATCCATTTATTTGATTTTGACATGTGAAGTCATTAAATTCAGTTAGTGACAATACATGTTGGTAATCTATGGGTGACTCCCTGGTAAAATATCTGCTCACGTCATGTTTTCTAGTGGAAAGTAAAAAATACCAATTACTATTGATACTCAATAAAAACTAGACTTGACCATAACATAAATCATAATGATCATGAGCTACAATAACTTATGAAGTGCAACTTTCAACTTTAAAACATTTTCATGAATCCAACTCACGTTTTATTACAAACTACCAATGATAAATGTTGGGCATGAGAGGAGACAAGTTCGAATCTTGTGGGCAACACTTTGAGGTATTTTGCCGGGATCATAACCCTTGTGGGGTGGGATGATCGGTATCCAATATGGATACCAGGGGCCAGAGGGTCTCCTCCACATACCCTTTTTTTTTATTACAAACTAGGGAAATACAGCAATTAAATCCAGTTGATCACATTTTTTAAACTGCCCTAAAATACTTAAATTCACAATGTGAAAAGATGTTCAAAATAACAAATAGATATATAACTCAAGAAACCAAATGGAAAATGTAAAAAATTTGTCATTTGACAAATTTTAAACAAATACCTAATATGATTCAAACTCCACAATGTGATGATCAATATTTGTAAAGTGATGGTTTATGCAAAACCAAGCATCTTAGCTATCTCATCAGGTCTAATGAACCCCACAACTTCATCATTGATCCATCCATACTTCTCTAGAAAAGGGTTCATCATCTTCTTTGGTGGATAATTTTCAATCACATCTTTCCATACATTTAGTTGATCCATGTCTCTAGTGACCTCCCAAACACAGTTGTTACATTTGAAACCTGCACCCAAACTAATCATCAATATTCTATCACCTTTCTTCAGTCTTTTCTTGGCCTCCATGTATCCTAAAACATACCACAACCCACCCGCGGACGTGTTGCCAAACCGATGCAGTGTCATTCGAGCTGGTTCAAGATCATATTCATCTAGCCCGAGCCTCATGCCCACTTCATCAATCACAGCTCTCCCACCAGGGTGTATACAGAAATGTTCGATTCGGTTTTGAGGTTAATTTTTGAACCGGTTTTTCTAGTAACTGCATAACGAATTAACTCCCAAAATGGAAGCACTTTTGGTAGTAGCACTTGAAAGTTCTTCGATAAAGACCGAGCCGCGGCTTTCGTGAGCAGTTTGGTTAGACGAAAACCGCTATATCCGTCATCATCTTCGACTTGCATACAACAATTGTACGCGTCGTTGTTCGAACCAAAATGGGTTCGAACCAAACAGTTTAGCTTCAAAATGGCTTGATTCTTACGACCCCTATCGTTAGTTAAAAGTATTGAACAACCTCCTACACGGAAAATACAATTAGACAACATCATGGACCTTTCTCTCCCACAGTACCTGAAAAAATTGAAACAATAACAAACAAAATTGGTGAATAATATTCTCTATGTTAAATAACTAAAAATCAGATTTCTCTATACACAGAACAGAAAGTACAATGAAAAAAATAGTAACTCTAATCAACTAAAGGGTATGACAAAAGTCACAACCCATCCAACATTTTTTTAGGGCCGAGACGAACTACAAAGTCAGGGCCCCTTGGATTTGTATAATTCGCCAAAAATAAAAATGTATGCTAAATAAACATTACAATCTCCTTTCCGTAATTATTAATCGATTAAATTATTTAGTATATTTTAACTACTTAGGCCCCTTAGATATATTGTAATTTAAGGACATTTTCCAATTTAAATTTTGAGCCCATTTTATGGATCTACAATTTACTATATATTTCTTTAGTGCTTGATTTAATGATTTTCTCAGCGTCTACTTTGGTTGAGAAAGTAGATGAACATTACATTGTGCAATCCCTTTTGTAAGACTTCAATACTTGATAACCCAAAAAAGTTATCAACTTACAATCGGCAATAGCAAATTAAAATCACGAATATTAGAGACTCAATCATTCAATACTTGTTTGTTTTTCACTTGGGCCAACACAAACGTAATATATTAAAAAAAAAAACTTTGGGGGCCCATGTTTTCGGAGGCCCTAGGCCTTAGCCTAGATTGCTAAGGCAATAGAGCCGGCCCTAACAAAAGCCACCGCCTACCAGAAAACGATGGCGACACAGTTTGTTACCCGCCTACATGCTATAATAATAATAATAATAATAATAATAATAATAATAATAATAATAATAATAATAATAATAATAATAATAATAATAAAAAACTCGGCTAACAGTACCAGTTACCCGCCATGGATTCCGAGCTAACAACAAGGGCCAATCTATTCATGTGCGTCTTGAACAAGTGTTGAACCAGATCAACCGCTATTAGACTCGCGCTACACCCCATGCCCGAAAGATTAAACACCTTAACATCCTCACGCATTTTGTAATGATTTATGATTCTAGATGTTAAAGAAGGAACAGCTGAGAGTAAAGACACATTCACCACAAGTATATCAACTTGAGATGGTAATATATTCGACCTAGCAAATATATTATCAATAGTGTCATAGAATATCGACTCGATTTCGGATAAACAATCCACATATTTCGGGCATTGTTCTTCTCCCGAAATGATGTTTTTGGGGCCAAAAGTTTCTTCACCAAGGCCCGAATTAACGATGGTTTGTAACAAGAACCGATAATCTTCTATACGAAGATTCTTGTTGCGCGAAACGATTTTCGCGCATTCTTCTGTGTTTAGCTTCATCTCCTTGTTGCCCTTGTAACATTCGTAGGCAATCATGTAGCACGTTTGACCTCGTCGGAGTATTAGTTTTGCAAATGCAAAACTAACAAAGGCAGTGAACAAAAGCATAAATGTTGTTGTCAATAACTCCATTCTAGTTTGTTAACGGAGTTAGAGACTGAGGTGTTTGAAGTATTGTTTATGTGAAACTCTTATATATATAACATTAATCCGGTTTCTGGATAATAGTTACATGATTCGTATTTTACCCATGAATTTTTTATTTATTATTTTAAACGTTTAGCAAATATTGACTGTTTCTTTTGGAGGGTTGTATATACATTTTAATAAAATTCTTTCAGGCATGTCTATTTTGGGATTATATGTTCTCCTTCATTTTTGCATTATTTTTATATTAAATAATCTATGACTGAATAAAATTTGAAGTACTGAATTAAAAATAAAAAAAAGCTAGGTAAAAACCCTCATGAACCATAAATATAAACAGATAAGTGAACACGTTATCGAACGTTCATGAACAAAAATGAACAAATGCGGGATTTGCTCATGCTCGTTTTTTAACTAAACGAACAAAATTTCTTGTTTGTGTTCATTCATTTATTAAACGAACGAACACAAATGAACTTCTCACCAAACAGTTCACGAACTGTTCCCTAAACATTTGGTTTGTTTACAACCCTAATATTATGGCATTTGATATTAAGATCTTTTACAAGATTATATTAACTGATGACATTTTAATAACATTAGTTTGATTTAGAACTATCTATAGGCTTAATAGTTTTTTTAAAAATATTAATATTTATCAGATTGAAGAGTGTTACCGAAATTCAATATAATAAAGATAGAAATTAGTGTACTTGCAATTTCCTTATTTAGTGTAAAATAACTTTTGAAGATAATTTACTCTTGCACACCAGCTTGTAACAACATTTTATGAAAAAAATAAATAATAAGTTGAACAGTATTACTGAAAATCTATATGATAAAGAATATACATTTATAAAATATTTTACTGTATTTCTTGAAAATACAAATCTTAAAACTTATCAAGGTTTTTCTAGACAAGAAAATTATTAAGTAATAATTTAGATATTGTTTCATTAAGTTTATTTGGGTTACATTACAAATATTTTGGGCAATAACGACGACATTTGTCGTCGCTATTGATAAGATATGCGCCGCTAAAAGATCTGAATTAAATAAGGTTAATAACTAATAAGGTTTTTGTCCAACGAACTGAGATCCATTCAAGATCAATTCACTAGAGGCCAGCCACTTGAACCATATGAGAGGGGGGCACTCAACCCATTTACAGCATATGAAAAGCGACTTAATCTCCACTACAAGGGTCATATTCTGTGTTCCTTTTCCTTATCCTTCTCTCCCACAAGCATATTTCACTCAATACTACTTAGGTAAAATTATCAAAATAGCCATGAAAATTCTTAAATTTCTACTTAATTAGAGATAGACATGTGTCCTATTCGGGATCTTTATGGTTTTAAAGCCCCCATCCAAGTTGATGAAGATAATAATGGCATAAAAGCACCAATGAGGACCTCTTCAAATAGCAACACTATCTCTAGTGTTCGAAGTAATACCCAAGTATCTTTAACACGTGCAAGCAACAAGAATTTTAAAAGCGCTATGATTATTACATCTCAGAAAATTACTTTGCACACCATATATGACAATAGAAACATTGTTCTTAGTGTGCTAATCTATACTACATTATAAACATGAGGCATTGGCAAATATATTCAAATTGTCCAAAGTTCAAATGGCATACCAAGGGGTTCTTTACAATTTCCTAAATTTTATCACTTTTCTTCCCTAAATGCCCTAGAAGATAATCAACTTTTATATGAAAATGGAACTCATCCAAACTAAATAAACACACTGGATAACAATATTTTTGAACAAATATCATATAATGACAATGAAAGATAATAATTTACGTTACCACAATGAATAATCTTATCTCAGGTAAACTTGTATGAATTTTAAAACTTTAAATACAGTGAATGAAGTCTTCCTAGAGTTAAAGTTAAGCTAACTATAACACCTTTCTTTATATCATTCAACGCAATCATTTTTGTTTTTAATTTTAATCATGATAATTACGTGAAATAGGCTCTACAGCTTTTATTAGTTGATTAATTTTTAGGCGATTTTTGTTGATGCAGTAAAGGGACTGAATTATTTGCATGACAAGGTATATTCTTAAATAGATCAGAGATATTAAGTCTACCAATGTGTTGATATTTGAGGATTTAAGAGCGAAGATTGCCGATTTTCAACCATTCAAAACAATCACCCTGATATGGCTACACACTTGCATTCTACTCGTATTTTGGGAATTTTTGGCTATCGTGTGCCATAATAATACTTATATTGTAAACCGTTTTCATATATATGCGTCTACCCAGCGGCAAAGTGGACGGGATAGTTCGGTTCACTGGCTACATTGAGCAATTTTTTTAGCCGTTGGGTCAGGTTGTACAAGTGTATTACAAACTTACAAATCACAACTTTTAATTTCTAAATAGACAGTGATCTTCATATGATAGTGTATACAATATCATATTATTACTACATGTTTTTGTCATGTAATGAACTTTATCATTTACTAATGTATCTTCAATGGCATGGTTATATAGATATGCAATGACCGGACAACTTACACAAGAGTGATGTTTATGTTCATATTGGTCTGTTACAGTAACATACATTTGGTTTATTAAGATTTGTTCAATAATGAGTACATGGTTTTTGTGGTGAACTACAATCCGTTGTAAGTGGCGGTGCACATTTCTTTTCTTTTGTTTCTACGAATACTTGTTAAAACATAGTGTGCACATTTCTATTCTTTTTGCGTAACTTACATCAAAAAACCTAAATATCATAATGTTGTATTATTACCCATTTATGAATCCCGTTGCAACGCGCGGGTAAACCTACTAGTAATTTATAAGGTGTAAGATCACCTACTTGTTTTGACAGTAAAGACTGCACGCAAGTGGCCGGCTATAGGACCCATGATCAACTAATTGTATACAGTCAAAAGTTGAATGAACATTTAAACACCTTCATCTACCACATACATGAACATTTAATTTAAACCATGGTCACAAATCTTTTACCTGCTTTCAGTATGTCCTTTTGGTAACATTGCCATCATCAAAATCGACAATTTTTATTGAGTAGGGCTTTTCTAGGGTGGGTGTGGTTTCTCAACTTGTTTCTTGTGTAGTTTGATTTTGTTTAAAGAATGCACTTCCACACAACGGGGTGTTTACAACCAAAAACCACAATGGTGGGCAGGTGGCTGTAAATAATCTGTTTTGTAGACACAACAGGAAAGGAGGAATGAAGTTTATAAAGGATTGGTGTCAAAGTTCATCACAAATAATTGCATGTAAATTACGAAAATATAAGTCATCAGGGTCGGCCCGACAGGCTCCGCAAACTAGGCAAAAGCCTAGGGCCCCCAAAATAATAAGGGCCTCCAATTTTTATTTTTTACTTTGTTTATATATTACATGTCTATTTAGCCTAAATTAACAAACTAATGACTAAAGACATAAAAGACCAAACAAGTAAAATGTCTAGACTTAAAACTTGAAGAATGAGTTTGTTTTGTTGATACTAATCATCAATGGTCGTGTATGTGTGTATGCACGTGTTGTATGTGTGCGCGCCCACATGATTAAATGAGTTTGTTTTGTTGATACTAATCATCAATATCTTATGCCATAAGTAGCAATTAAAAGTCTATTTTAGTGATAAGCGACTAGTGTGCATGTATTTAATGGGTTTTCCTTAAAACCTTAAATAAATTACAGTCAGGATTTTCATTTTCGTTTTTGATGCATAGGTAAAATGCATGTTATGTGACACACACTCGCTAAATAAACTGTTTTTAGCTAACTATTAGCAAACAACATTGAACGTTTGATTGTTACGCGAAAAAATAATTGTTACACACTTAGTCATGTAAAATTACACTTAAGATAGTAGTAACTATAATACATACCGATATGCGAAGAAAATTCAAAATACGAGTGTAAAATCGTGTATCCGAGGAACCATATATATGATGTTATTTTCTTAACATGAACATAAAAATGTAACAAATACAAAAATTAAATATCTTTTATTTTCTCTAAATTATATCCGTTTAGCAAGATACCACCCACGTGAATTAAATCTCAACTGCATTCTGAACTAAATTTACTTCTCATGCCATAATGGACAAATTTAAGTTCATTTTATTAAGATCTTATCTTTCTTTCTTTCTTTCTTTTACCCATTGGCCATTGATTTGTTAATCTTGTGATCTATTTCCTTTTTCAATAAAGTAAAATAAAAATAATTTACTATTAAACATCGTAAAAAGAACTAATATTTATAAACTGCTTTTGTTTAACTTTTTATGTTGCCGCAACCATTGTTTAAATGAAAAACTGAAAATAATATAATTAATTTAAAGTTATAATAAGGTAACTATTTTAAAACATAAGAAGTAATTTTAAAGAATCATCAAGCTTTACTATGTGAGTACGTGCAATATGCTTCACGAGATTTGATCGAAGTTGGAGATGGGATCACCATAAACTGCTTTAGTAGGTACGACATCCATTTCATAATTTGCGCTTATTGCGATACTATCATCCTCCAATATCATTTTATGCAATATAAGACACCCATACACAGTGGCGGATGCACAGCAAAGCGATGGTGGGCCTGTGCCCACCGTGCAGTCTGGCCCAAGTACCCTTATTGCCTCAAAAGTTTTCAGCTTGAATATGTTCCAAGTGCCCAAATCAAAGGAAAAGCATTTTTCGATAAAACATGTTAATATGTCCAAAGTCGTTGGATTAAGTAAAACAAAAGAAGAGATATTATAGAGGAATAAAAAGAGAAGAAAATTGAGTTATCCGATGATCTGGTCAAATGTAGGCATGAGTTTTGAAGGAGAGAACTTCAAAAATGAAGTTGGAGTAGGGGTGTTCACGAGCCGAGCCGATCCGAGCGGAGCTTTGCTCGTGCTTGGCTCGTTTACAAACCGAACCGAGCAAAGCGGCTCGTTTACAATCGAGCGTAAAACCGAACGAGCATTCTTCGAGCGCAAATTTTCCGAGCGAGCGTCGAGCGAGAACCGAGCGGAGAGTAATATGGACGATCATAAAATTGTGATGTTTCCTTCGATGTTTTCATTGTCAGGTGATAATTAAGGTCGAAATGTCCATGATAACACTAATATTGAGATCCTAGTGTCTAATGATGAGGCTTAGATTGAGGCTGGTGAGGTGATGAGCATACGTCAGAGAACAGTTGTTGCATTGTGACGTAGGTGTGCTATCAAACAACAATTAGCGATAAACGACTAATAACATAAAAAAGTCAAGACTATCACCTCATGACTTATTGTTTTACTAGTGTTAAATTTCTATTGATTTAAGTGGGCTAGTTATATTTTGTTTGCATATACTAAGCCAAATCCAATATAATGTTATATAAAAAAGCCACAAATTTATCTATAAATTGTGTGTATATCTATTATTAAATAAATAAAAATTTATTTGAGCCGAACCGAGCCGAGCGTACCTTTGCTCGTGCTTGGCTCATTTACAAACCGAACCGAGCCGATCGGCTCATATACAACCGAGCGGAAGACTGAGCGAGCAATTTTCGAGCATTTTCCGAACGAGCGACGAGCGAGCCACGAACAGCGAGCGATTTGAACAGCCCTAAGTTGGAGGTTGGATTTAGGAAATGGGTGTGTAGAGATGATGACAATGACTTCTTACTTTACAGCTATATCAATTTTTTTTATTATTATACTACCTAAACTTTAAGTACTTATTCATATACGGTTTTTATTTGTATACTACTTTCAAAAAAAAATTGAAAAAAATTAGTTGTTATTTTGTTATGACTTTTAATAAACTAGATAAATTTTTGTTTAAGATGATTAATGTGTTTTGCTTCTTTAAATCTTTAATAGGTTGTGCTGGATTAAAGTAGTCTTGTTTTTAAATTTGGTCTAACCCGTGAACTCATAAGACGTCATGTTTTCAGTCCAGCCCTGTTATAAAAAGTTAATATAGTGTGGTGTTATCCAACCTTTTACATTAACTTACAAATGAATTTATTGACTAATAAATCATTGCGATCCAACCATTTTTTCATGCGACTCAATGTTAGTAATGAAGATGTAATTAAACGTTCTCAAAAGATAAAAACACGTAAAAGACAAATCTAATCGAGGTATTTTTCATATTAAATTTAAATATTTAATGAACTATATATGTTATTTTATCACAATTCTTTCTTGTCTCACTCGTTTTTAGCTAACCTGTATTATGCCCCCCGTACGGAAAAATTCTGTATCCGCCACTGCTCATACAGTATATTCTTAGTCTTTGCAAAAGTCGTTTGCCTTGTGGGTTGTTTGAATATGTCCTAATGTGCTTAAAGAAAAATATGATAATACTAAAATGAAATGTGTTGAGGCATATACAGTATTATTTATGGTGTAATAGGTGAACATAAAGATAATAAAGTTTTATATGCCCCTAGAAGATAATAAACTTTTATGTGAAAATAGAACTCACCCAAACTAAATAAACATACGGGATAACAATAGTTTTGAACAAATTCTACGAATACTTGTTAAAACATAGGGTGCACATTTCTATTCTTTTTGCGCAACTTACGGCAAAAAACCTAAGTATCATAATGTTGTATTGCAACCCATTTGTGGGTCCCGTTGCAACGCGCGGGTAAACCCACTAGTATTTATAATAAATTTGAGTGAATAATATAAGAATATAATTAGTTAATTACCATTTTATAGTGTTACCTGAAAATAAAAAATAAATAATATATAGCTGTTAGCCTGTTACAACTTACAAGTTGGGCCACATTCTTTGCATAACTCGGGCCTAATTCTATTCCTAAAATGGGCCACACCTTTACAACCAGCTATCCCGCCTTATAGGCTATAGCATAGAGGTGATCAAATCCGTTTTTTTTTTGCCAAACCGGTTCGCTACAGTACCGGTTCCTGGCCGAATCGGTTTCGGTTCCAAACCGGTTCGGTTTTGGACCTGTTTTGTCGATTCCTAAGACCGGTTTCGGATACCGGTTTCGGTTCGGTTTCGGTTTTTTTCGGTTTCGGTTCTTAATCGGTTTTTTCGCGCACTTTTTTAAAAAAAGGCCAACACAAAATATTATTTTTTTTACATAAAATTCAACTTTTATTGATTTTTATAATTTTTTTAAGGTGTATGGGTATAAATTTGTATATGTGAAAACATTTTTGTATAATTTTATTATATATATATATTTTTAAAATATAAAATTCAGTTTTTTTTAATAAAAATATCGGTTTTTCATACCATTTATTTTTTCAGAAACCGGTAAAATATTATGTTTTCCTGCATATTAATTTCCACTAATAGTAACATATAAAAGGAATGACAAAAATAAAAATATAAAAAATCTTATATAAAAGAGGTTTTCTCAAAGTTTTCATACTATCTTTTAAGTTTTCTAGTGATTTTGGTTCATTAAAAAAACCATTAGAAACTAGAAAACTAAGTACCACCTACTAATTAAAAGTTTTTGTAAAAGTATTGGGTTGAATATGTTGTAGTGTTGTATGGTCAGATTTCGGATAGCGTGTTAGAGCATCTCCACTTGTTTACCCGTCCACTCTTCAAACTTGACACATCATTTTAAATCACAACCATTTCAAGCATACTTTTTCGTCCAACATTAAACCACTTCAAACCCTCCGTGTCACACCTCGCTTTTACAAAAAAAAAAAATTTAAAAATAATGCATGTGTGTGGCGGGACTCGCTTCACCATTTCGGACTAGTCCGCTCCAGTTGACCAACCCATTCCATACCACCTCCTCCAACGCATGTTGCCGTCCACTTTTGTGGTTTGGAATTTGGACCACCTACACATATGAACGTTGGATGTGCTCTTATTATCTGAGGAAAAAGTGGGTTTGAAATGGTTGAAGTTTGGAATGATGTGATGGGTTTAAAGAGCGGAGGGGGTAAACCATTAAAGATGCTCTAACACACTATCCGAAATCCGACCGTACAACACTACAACATATTCAACCCAATACTTTTACAAAAACTTTTAATATTAGAAGGCATGTAGATAAACCCATTATATTTATCTACGTACGTTTACTATTATCATTTTACTAATTTCTATGTAGAAATATGTTGCCATACAAAATCTCCAACTTCATCTCATCCAATATATCTTCAGAACTCTGATGGTGTAGGGTACTCAATTGGGTCAAGACCCAATAGTCCAAGAAGCCAAAATCATTAAATATAATATTAGGTCAAGCCCAAGCCCAAGCTCAACAAGGAAGCCCATTAAGGTTTTAACCCATCCCACTCTATAAATAGAAGGGCAAACCATGCCATACAACTCAGAATGGTCTGAATACAAAACCTCTCTCACTCTCTCTCTCTCTCTCTATAAACACTCTCTCTAGAGATATTCTTTGATAATACTTTCAGCAGCAGCAGGCTGAAGCCTTCAAGCCTCCGAGCTGCTGCTATACATTCTTAGCGTTTGATAATACTCTCTATAAACACGACTTGCGTTTGGTGAACCGAAACCCTTTAACCCCTTCTGGCGAGTTCTTTCATGCTGCTGGTCCAATTCTTTAAGCAGCAGACGAGGTCAGAAGCTTGACGACCTTGGAACGTTCAGACCCTCTCCGGACCTATATTTGTTGTAGCAACAAGAACTAAAGAATTTCACGATATCAAATAAAGAAAATAGTTAAATTTTATTACTCAAGGGTGTGTAGGATATGGATTGATTGGTTTGAGGCATAAACATGCATCCAACAATAATAGGATGAAAATCATAATACATTAATACACACTCAAAATCCGCTGCCTAGACAGGGATATCCAGCCTCACCAAACCCCACTCTTAAAGAGCATATTCCAAAAATGAAAATCTTTCCTCAATCTACAAAAACTAATAAGGGATTGGGTTGTTGTTGTCTAGTTACTAGTGTCTATTATCTATAGCCTTTCAATATAAACCGATTAATTTGGTTTCTCATTTATGATTTATCTTTATACAACCCTATTCACATTTTGATGTTATGTCATAAATGAATATGCAAATATGTAATCATATATTCGTAAAATGAAGTGCCTAAGTTTCCCAATACAACATATTCAATATTAATTACTTCAAGACAAAAATACAACATTTAGATAGTAGTTGTGCAGCTTGACATATGAATGTTCAGTGTTGAATTTATTGTACAAGTGTATACATTAAAATTTAAAAGAGAATATGAACAATAACAACCTTAATTTATATAAAATCCTTAAAATCATACTCGAAAATATCAGTGTTTTTTTCCCCTTATTTTTTAACAGTTTTTGTATAAACTAAAACCAAATGTAAATGCGTAATGAGTTAACAACATGTCGATCGATCATGATTCTAACATAGCTTCAAGCTCAGTTGCAGCATTTTCATCATTAATCCATCCATATTTCTCCAAATAAGGATTAACAAGTGATTTTGGTGGAAAGTTATCAATGCAATCCTCCCAAACATTCTTATCATCCAAATCCCTTAGGACCTCCCACATACAACTATTACACTTGAACCCGGATCCAAACCCGATCATCAAAACCCGATCTCCCTTTTTCAGCCTCTTTTTGGCCTCCATATACCCTAAAACATACCACATGCTACTCGCGGATGTGTTGCCAAATCTATGCAATGTCATCCTCGACGGCTCCATATCGTCGTTGGCTAACCCTAAGCTCCGTTTCACGCCTTCAATCACCGCCTTTCCACCCGGGTGCAAGCAAAAATGGTCCACACCCAACTTAAAGTTCATGTTCACTTTATTTTTAACCCGAATATGCAAATATTTAGCACCAAGTTTTTGGACATTTGCTAGCAAAATGTAACGACAGATTGAGGTTAATGGCAATATTTTTGGTGCGATATCGCGTAAGTTACCCGTTAAAGCACGTGTTGCGGCTTTGGGTAGGTTTTTCCCTAGGAAAAATCCTAAGTTACCTTTGTCATCTTCTTGTTGCTTGCAACATGTGTGAGCTTCATCATTTGAGCCCAAATGGGTTCGAACCAAACACTTTAACTTAAACTTGGCTTGCTTTCGTAGAGCGTGTTTGTTGGTTAATAACATCGAACAACCTCCACACCTAAACAAACAGTTGGTGAGGATCATAGACCTTTCATTCCCATAGTACCAGTTTGGTGCGATTGCCTCAGAAGTCAAAACAAGTGCGAATTTGTCTCTATGCGTTTTGAACATGTTTTGAACGAGATTGATCGAGATCAAACTCGCACTACATCCCATCCCACTTATATTAAAAGATTTAATATCTTCCCTCATCTTGTAGTGGTTGATAATACGTGACGTTAGTGATGGTACTAACGTCAGTACAGAGACATTGACTACCAGTATGTCAATGTCCTGTGGAGAAACCTTAGATTTACTAAACAGTCTATCTAAGGTTTCTGTAAAGAACTCGTCCATTTCAAACTGGTTGTCGCTCAGTGTAGAGTTTGTACCACGTTCCAAGAAGAAGTTTCTTGGACCGTAGGTATCTTCACCAATGCCCGAGCTAACTATAGCTCGTAACAAAAACCGGTACTCTTCGAGAGTAAGATTGCTTCGCTTCACCATGTCACCGGCGAATTCAGTGGAGATTTTCCGCTCATCATGCGGCTTGAAGCACTCGTAATGTAACATGTAACATGCTTGGTTTCTTTTTTGTTCAATAAATTTATAAAAGAGGTGTATGACACACACTACCAAGAGACATGATGCTAATATCACGAGCATCTTTTGAAGTTTGATCGTTATTTGTGTTTATGTCCTTATGCACGTTACACTATCTATATATAAAGCAATCCAAACACCTTTATACTATGTAGGCCATACTTATATTGTTTTTTAAACAAGCGGATAAGTACCCTATCAATTCTTTTTAAGTAACGGTTTAAGTTAAACATCATCTCTTTCTCTTATCTTATTTTACTTGTTTTTACAGTGCTTTGGTATTTTTTTAATGAAATAATAAGTGTTTGGTTAGTAGTTTCTTGGGCCAGATTTTTTGAGATAGCAAAAAAGGGAGAAGGAAAAGAGTTGGGAGCACCCGACTCTAATTTAGTTAACACATTTTCGGTAGCCATCCACCACCTAAAACAAAGAGCTAAACAAACCACCATTTCAATGTACATATGGAGATTCTTTTTGAGGTAACAATATGAACGGGAATCCTGTGTATGTAATATGAAATTTTGATTAAAATGGTGGACATAACCAAGCTTTGGAATAATCAGTATATGTGGAAACTAGGTTTGGGTTAGAACATAGCAACTAAATCTTAAACTAAACATTGGTTGGTTGAATCTTCTCCGAACGATTACACATCGCCACCCACACACCCCTATGATTTTATATCTTTATACCACTGTTGTTACGCGAACCAATAATTTGTGGCTAGAATCGTGCACCACATCCTGTCGGTGACTCTTTTTTATTTTTCAGTTCGGTTCATCTTCACAAGGAAACAAGGTAAGAATTTTCATCTTATGACTTGATAAATATAGCCATTACGTGAATCCAAAAGTTAATTCATATTATAGGTTTGGGATGTAAACGGCCAAACCGTGTCTGGTTTGATTAGAGTTTATACGGAAGAGGATGATCCAACTACCTATTTGTTAAAAGAAACAAAAAAATGGGCTTTGAATCGGAAATGGCTGAACAGTCCACTGATCACTGGTTTGCCTTCTTTACCATTACCGAAGTTCATGTGTTAGACTTGTACCTCCCCTTGGTTTCATATTAGTTTGTCAGATTTTTATTACTTTTATAGTGGGCTAATATTTTTTGTGTACTTTTTAAAATTTATACTTTGCATTTATTTTAAGAATCTAACCAGACCATATTTATTTGGTTGTAAATTGCTATTGTGACTTTAAATAGTCAAATATGGTTTGTTTTGAAAGGAATAACAATAAACTATATTAGTATTTGATATTGGTGTGGTATGTTATTGGAAAATTTAGGTGAATAAATTGTGGACAATTAAGGATTAGAGTGATGTTTTTGAATTGAATATCTAAACATGTTAGCCACGTAAATTTGATACAATATATTCATCTTCATCTTAAAACAACGTGCGATGGCCTTTCATGCTATTGATGGTAATATTAGTTTCCACTATTTTTGTTGGTATTAAACGTGTTGTACTTGTATATTAATTGAATACAGTCTTGCAAATATGTAATTAATTTATACGAATAAAACTACTAGCAAAAGTACTACACAATACATCACGAGAGGATTGATAAACTAACATAAACGAATATCGCACTTAAGGGATTAACGCTATATAATAATCTATGTTACTTGTAATTTATCATCACCTTAATTAAGGAATACCTAATTAACATTCTTGGATGTGGGTCAGTTCAGACCGAACCACGATAAATCCTAGTATTGTTTTCATTGCTTCTGTTTTGTGTTTAGTTTCGTGTGCTCTCAATCTTAACAACGAGCACTTTGGTATGTATGAATATAAAAACACAAGTCGTTTATTTGATTTTTTATAGACATTTCTCTTATAAACACCATGGAATATTCTAATTCTAAAAGGAAGCATAAACCGAAATCATTTTTAGGAAAATGTAGCTAGGCTTACGAAAACCGATAATCTTTTAGAAATTCCTTTTTAGGAAAAAATGTAGACTTAGGATCATGTGCATTTAACGAACACAATAAAAGGCCGCAAATATTGGCATTTGATATGATATTTTGCTCTTAATGGAATGTGACCCAAAAGTAACATACACACACATCAATGAAAAATTTACATAATTATGACCAAGTTTTCATTACTCCCCGTCCCAAAAATACTCCAAAAATACTCGTCATCGAGTTTTGTCTTCGGACCAACGCCGCTTGTGTCAAAGGGAACATAAGGCGATTCCCGGTTAGTATTATCATCACAACCCGCCTAAACAAACTAATTTCACGAGTCATCTCACCCGGCTTGAAATCAGTACCGCCTGGATCAAATGAAGCATCAAACCATCTCTTGTTCATTGTCGACTTGAACCACTCAAATAGTTCAACTCCATCAAGATAGCCATTTAATTGTAAACCCTGGACCCTGCTTCTTTTCTTCATTAAGTGACCATTTAAGATTTACAACTTTCTCTCCCCCTTTAGATTAATATGAGACGGGCCATATAACAATCAAGCTCCATCGTCCTTCATAGAGTCACCCGTTACCACTTTATGAACTAGATTTGTATTCCACAACGTTGTGCTCATACCGTAATTCATACCATTGTTCCCATCATCAAAGTTATAGTTCCATTCTCACTATAACGATTGCGTGAAACCAAATATTTATTACATCGACCAAGATCCATACCTTAACCCGGTAAATGAGATCGGACAAGGTTATTAGTTGCATACATGAGCATGGTACTAAACTGAAATTGTGTAAATCCATTACCCCTTTTTAATTTCTTTTTGTTAGAACTTTCACATCCTATGGGCTTAATTATATGGTAGACATGTTTTTTATTAACTAAACCATGTGTACATTAATTATTTTCTTCAAGAGAAATTGTTATACCAATTTGGTGAGGCCACCATTATACTATGTATTAATTTAGAATGAGGTGAATAGTAACTTTCACAACATTGTTTTATATTAAATATAATTGATTTCATAATAAAACATAAGTTGGCTTGGTGGTGTAGTGGTATGAGGTGTATTTCTTTAATGAGTGGTCATGGGTTCAAAACATGGCTAGAGTATTTTTTTTTTATTTTTAGTTTCCACAACATTGTTTAACTTTAAGTATGATTGTTTTCATATGAAATCTTAATTTGGATTGGTGGTGTATTGGTTTGAGGTCCATTTCTTTAATGAGTGGTCATGAGTTCAAAACATGGCTAGAGCATTTTATTTTATTTTTAGCTTCCACAATATTCTTTAACTTTAAGTATGATTGGTTTCATATGAAATTATAATTTGGGTTGGTGGTGTAGTGGTTTGAGGTGCACTTCCTTAATGAGAGGTCGTAGGTTTGAGGCTGTGCGAGTGGCATTTTATATTTTTTTTCCACATTGTCGCATTGGTACCCAAATAAACCAAAACAATAATGACAGCGAACGCGCGGCAACGCGCGCGAGAATCCCACTAGTTGAAATTAATTAGTGGACTTTGTTGGCCAATAGTATCCCCTACGTGAATGTCAACGTTGTTACTAGAGTACTAGGGGTGAGCAGAAAACCGAAAAAACCGAACTGAAACCTAAAAATCCAATTTAACCGAACAAAAAACAATCTAACCGCAGAAAAAACCGGATAAACCGAACTGAAAAAAAAAACCAAAGTTAGCGGTTCGGTTTTACATTTATAAAAACCGAAAAAAACTGAGCCGAACAGAATAACCCAAAAATCATTTTTTAATAATATCTTATACATTGACTATTACACCAATATGTTCAAATGGGTCATTTGATGAACTTGGTAAATAACAACTTTAATTGAAGGTTGATGATTACACCAATATGGTCAAATTAGTCATTTGGTGAACTTGGTAAATTAACAACCTTAATCGAAGGTTGACTATTACATCAATATGGTTAAATTGGTCATTTGGTGAACTGGGTAAATAACAACCTTAATTGAAGGTTGAGGATTACACCAATATGGTCAAATGAGTCATTTGGTGAACTTGGTAAATTAACAACCTTAATCGAAGTTGACTATTACATCAATATGGTCAAATGGGTCATTTGGTTAACTTGGTAAATAACGACCTTAATTGAAGGTTGAGTATTACACCAATATGGTCAAATGGGTCATTTGGTGGACTTGGTAAGTTAACAACCTTAATCGAAGGTTGACTATTACATCAATATGGTCAAATTGGTCATTTTGTTAACATTGTAAACAACAACCTTAATTAAGGGTTGAGTATTACACCAATATGGTCAAATTGGACAATTGGTTAACTTGATAAATAAGAACCTTAATTGAAGGTTGAGTATTATACCAATATGGTCAAATGGGACAATTGGTGAACTTGGTAAATCATCATCATCATCATCATCATACTCAGTTAATCCCGCCTATAGCAAAGCTAAGGTAGGGTCTAAGGAGGGTAAGATGTAGACAGCCTTACCTCTACCCCTAAGAATAGAGAAGCTGCTTCCAGTGAGACCCCCGGCTCAATGTGGTTTGGTATTTAGCCTTGGACATAAGGCACATAACACTTAGCAATCGGGACAAACCCGATCAGTGCATGTACCCCTTTGTCTTTTGGCTATCAACGCCACCACATGATGCATGATTAACCGTCCGTCGTTTTTGACGTTATTTTCACGAAATTAGTAAAATAACGTTAAAACTAGTGCAACTTTACTTTTGCCCCCGAGGGCCACATATATATACATTATATGTGCACACCGTAAATAAGAACCTTGATTGAAGGTTGAGTGTTACACCAATATGGTCAAAATGGGTCATTTGGTGAACTCGTTAACTAATAACTTTGATTGAAAGTTAAGTACTACACCAGCATGGCCAATCGGGTCATTTGGTAAAATTGGTTAAAAGTAACCTTATTTAGAGGTTAATAGTTGCACCAATTATGCAAACGGGTTAATTGGTAAGTAAACCTAATAGCGACCTTAATTGAAGGTCAATTATCGCGTTAAGAAAGGCCAAACATGTGAAAAGTCCTTTTAGTAAATAAACGAGTAAAAACTTGATTGAATATCAGCGCATGAACAATCACCGAGGTCGTAATTGCAAAAGAATGAGCAGAGGATATTTGCTCAGACTAGAGGATAGTCTAAACTAGAGAAATAATGAGCAAGGATATTTGCTCAGACCAGAGGATAGTCGAGACTAGAGGAAGAATGAACAGAGGATGTTTCCTTAGACCAGATGATAGTGTAGACTAGAGGAAGAATGAGCAAAGGATGTTTGCTCAGACTAGAGGATAGTTAGACGAGAGGAAAATGTTTAGAGGATATTTCCTCAGTTTAGCAAGGCTTGTCAGAATTCAGATTTTTTTATTTAACTTGTTTAACCGTATAACGGGTTGTTTAATGTCGTTTAACCCTAGGTATGAGCTATTTTAGAGCTAGATGGGGGATCAAGCTATCCCAAAGAATTGAACGGGCAAATCTCATAAAACGCTTCCACAAATATCTTGTCTAAAATTTTGTGATGTATTGGGGTTAGAAATCAAGTTGTAAACACTTTGTAAGCACCGACATATGGTCGTAAACTCTGTTTTTATTTTGAACATCATATGGAGTTATGTTTAATTTTCAAATGTTTTAAGTAAATCTCAAATTTTACAACATAAATCACGTGTTTAAAGTATAATACCTTGTTTATTCGGGTTGGGTCTTACCAGTTTTTTTTTTATAAATATTTACAAAGTTTCAAATAAGTGGCATAAATGAAAAATAAATGAGTTTTATATATTATTTAGTTATTATTCTTTTTCAGTTTGACTTAAATTGTACAATTAGAAAAACTTGGTTTTTAATGATATTTTTCTTTCTCTATTACCTCCTACTTTAAGAGCATTCTTAATAGCTTCCTCATCCCCCATTTACTCACATCAAATCACAATCACATATTATATTAAAAATCATTACAGTTTCTCTCTCCTTCACTCACAACCACTTTCAACAAATTAATATTAAAAAATAAATACAGTTTTACTGTTTTTCATAAATGATTCCCAAAGAACCCAAAATTTACCGATACATAATAGATTCCTCATTTTCTTTACTCACAACCACTTTCAACCCCATAAAAAAATTATAGAGTTTTGTCTCACCAAAAAATAGGAGCACTACTGTGAATGCTCGTTAAATTGGAAAAGGAAACACCAACATTAGATAATCATCGCATGTGAATGATACCTCCAAATATGCTCTACCAAATTTGCACAAAGGTTGATGTGTTTCTCTATTGCTCTACCAAATCCACTCACGCCATTTTCACACCATATTACATAGCCTAAATGGTAAAAACTAGATTTACACTCATATAATTGATACTATTATGGTGATATTTAAAAATATTTTAATTGCATATATTCATCGTTTACAAATGATTTTGTATTTATGTCATTTTCTATTTATTAGTGATTGAAAGCGAGAATTTGGGCCGATCATAATGGATAACCTAACCCCTTAATTTTGACTCTACTATGTGAGAAGTAGGCATCAACGATTAATGCATTAAGTCAACTCTAAGACCATTGGTGTCTCACGTAATATCTTCATTTGACATAACATTTAGTGGAAAAAAAGTTGTATGATGACAAATTACATAAATACTTCTGATGTTATATAGTTTAAGAATAAAGAATAAAGATTTGAAAGGTAGTTGGACTCAAATTCAATTAAAAATTAATTACTGGATTTGAATCAAGCTTCAAAATTCTAACGATGGCTGAATTCGATCACTAAATTCAGTTCAGAATCTGATAAAGTATGAAGGAATTTAAAACTTAACAAAGTTACAAGATAAATGAACTCAAAATCGAATAAATAAACTCTTTATTAACTTTAAGTTCTTCAATGATATTTGGTTTACCGGAGTGAAACCGTAGAAGCCATCCAAATGTCAAGACATTTGGTGAGTAATTGTTTGTTTGGTTGATAGGATATTAAATTTTACAAGGCCCAAATGTTAGAAAGCTAAATGTTAGATATTAAAGTCTTAAAAGCCCTTTTGGTGTATTATTATCAAGTAGTGGGTTTACTTGTACGTTACAGCGGGATCCACAAATTGGTTACAATACAACATTATGATGCCTGGGTTTTTTGCCGCAAGTTACGTAAAAAGAATAAAAATGTGCACACTATGTTTTAACAAGTATTCGTAGAAAGAAAAAAAAGAAATGTGCACCGCCACTTACAACTGATTGTAGTTCACCACAAAAACAATGTACTCATTATTGAACAAATCTTAATAAGCCAATGGTATGTTACTGTAACAGACCAATATGAACATCACTCTTGTGTAAGCTGTCCGATCATTGCATATCTACATAGCTGTGCCATTGAAGACACGGTTAAATGATAAAGTTCATTTACATGACAAAAGCATGTAGTAATAATATGATATTGTATACACTATCATATGAAGGTCGTTGTCCATTTAGAAATTAAAAGTTGTGATTTGTAAGTTTGTAATAGACTTGCCAAACCTAACTAGTAGCTAAAAAATTGCCCGATGTAGCCAGTGAGCCGAACCACCCCGTCCACTTTGCCGTTGGGTAGACGCATATATATGAAAAGAGTTTATAATATAAGTA
The DNA here is from genome assembly GCA_030844895.1 of Ambrosia x helenae. Lineage (NCBI taxonomy): Eukaryota > Viridiplantae > Streptophyta > Magnoliopsida > Asterales > Asteraceae > Ambrosia > Ambrosia x helenae. The sequence goes on from JAUTDX010000784.1 coordinate 27,040, forward strand.
TTATTATAGCAAAGTTTTAAAACTCATACAAGTTTAGCTGAGATAAGATTTATTCATTGTGGTAACATAAATTATTATCTTTCATCGCCATCATATGAAATTTGTCAAAAATATTGTTATCATGTGTGTTTATTTAGTTTGGGTGAGTTCTATTTTCATATAAAAGTTGATTATCTTCTAGGGGTATTTAGAAAAGAAAATTGGTAAAATTTAGGAAATTGTAAAGAAACCATTGGTATGCCATCTTAACATTGGACAATTTGGACATATTTGCCCATGTCTCATCCTTTATAATGTAGTATAGATGTGTGTATATTTATATATTTAATAAAAATTGAATGCGTATTTTGAATTTGAATTCCAAATCGAATCAATTTGAAAATCATGTTAAATGGTATAACGGGTTATGTTCAGGTTTACCTGAACTAATATATATCCGAGTTAAGGTCAAAATCTTAGACACTAAGACTGCACGGTGTGGTCATACCTATGAGGTTTCTTCTTTATCCGCTTCCTTCTCTTGTTAAACGGAATAACGGGTTATGTTCAGGTTTACCCGAACTTATATATATCCTCTCATCTTTCTTTAGTCGCTTCTTTATCTTCTTATATATAAAAGAAATTCAGACATTGTCGGAAAGGTTTCTTCTTTCCCCGAGCTTTTGTTGTTGAATGTTATTAAACGTACCAAAATGTTCATTTAGGTCGGATAAATGTTTGCTATAATCGACACCTCCACTAGATGGTTTTTGTGCCCTCTTCTTTGAAAGGTCTATACCTGGTGGGTGGTAGCTTCAACCTCGACATCATCGTCGTTTAGGTTAGTCTCATTACGAGCATCACTCGCAAATAAACGAGAAGATGAGCTTGCTTTCATCAATTTAGACAAATTGCTTGCAAGCGGTACATTCACCCATTTGGTCGAGTGCTGCACCACTTCCCAACAGTGCATAAATTTGAAAGCATACTTCTTTCATTTTAAAACAATATAAGTGCTCTCGACAAATAGTCGGCTTCGGTTTCACCACTTTTTGGTGACTTCTTCCAGTTGTGTAGTAACCGTTATAGGACGTCATGTCTTGATTTATTTCACACCACTTTGATGAGAGACTATCACTTGCTCAGTAAATCTCTCATCTCATCTATTTATGATTAATATTGTTTATTCTATTCCAAAACTCATTTTTGTTTTGATTTTTACCGATTTAAAAGAAAAACAAGTAGTTAGAAAAAATATACATAACAATTATAAGAAAACATTAGGAAAAAAAATACCGATCTTCTGGTTCTCTCGGATACGAGTATCCAAGCTTTCACTAAACTGGTTTCTTCTATATCAACCCATTCTTAGGGGCCTGTATAACGGCTTTCTCCTTCTCCTCCTCGATTTTCTTCCTATGGCTTTTTTTTACCTTTTTATCCGAGGGTTCACCAACACCTTGCAATGTGACTGGCATGGAAGGAGTTCACACTCCTCTTCCACGCCTCCACACCACACAGTCTAGCAAAAACATGATTATCGTCATATCACATATTGCGTACAATTCAACCCGCTAACTAGGGGTGTTCTTTTTAACCGATAACCGATAACCAATAACCGAACCGAACCGAACCCGAAGTGACTCGACCTGAGAAGCTACCTTACCCGATTAACCCGAACCCGATTAAGTGCATACCCGAACCCGACTAGAGTCTTTAGGGTCGGTCTTCGGATTAGTTTTGTATAATTCGGGTTGACCCGGATAATTCAAAACCAAATAAATGATCCATTTTCCATATTTTTATGTATAACAGAATAGTGTTTTTGTAGCCAAATTTGAAACTAATATTGTAGCCATGTTGTGGTTTTATTTTACACATATTGTAGCCAAAATGGGTAGAAATACGCAACCCAAATGGTTGGAAATATGTAACTCAAACACCCGAACCATTAAACCGATAACCATTTAACCCGACCCGATTAACCCCATAACCGATAACCATTTGAGTAGATTGGGTCGGTTACTGGTAATATTTTCGCAATTGAAAACCCGAATAACCCGGCCCGAATAACCCAATAACCGAAAACCAAACCCGATGAATACCCTGCTGCTAACCCGTCAACTATTTCAAGAAATGTTTAAAAATAAGAAAGAAAAAAGCCTAACGTGTGTGAAGAACCTTAAAAACATTCTGCCTGTTTTATCGCAAGTGATGATCATTCCCCTGTGCATTATTGCCTCAAAAAATCTCCTCTGGTTGGTTAATACAGGACACACGAATTTATAATAATGGCGACAATGTTACCATACGCTGACGCTGATTCAACCTTGAGAGGTATGGCCGGTGTGGCCGAGGGTTTTGGCCGTTTTGCAATCGGTGGGGTTAATGGTCCTCTGCATCACGTCACCTCTTTGGCCGGTAATTTTTTACTATATTTTTACTTTTACATGAATCACTTATGTTATATTCACCCTAATCTACGTGTTGTTAAGATAAAAACAGAATTATAGGGAAACTAAATTTAAACTCTGAAGACAAACGCACAACAAGCTGTGTCTCTAACCCTTTTCTAAATTGCAATAACCAGTTGCGTACCTTGGAAAAAAATTGGGGGTGGGGGGGGGGGGGGGGGGGGGATCACCGGACCCTTAAAACGGGGGACCAGACTCAAGACATATAAAAATTTCTGGACGAAAACACGTAAATTTACACTACTGAACAAAATGGCCCTTAATAAGTTTCGCCAATGGTCATAACATAACTATGCATGACTCGTTGGACTTGGGTAAGTAACTAAACAACCTGTGGCGCAACTGCGCAAGGAAACCAAAAGTGTCAAAAGCAAATGGTATAAATACGTGTTGGTTATCAAGACACGCTTTCTCGTGTTTGGTCACTTTCCCCGAATCAGATTTTAGTTATATGTATGATTTATGTGTTGATATATCAGAAAATCAACTTTGACTTTAGATGATGTCAAAATCGCTAGTTTTCAATGTCGATTGGGTTCTTAAGAGCAATTTGTAGGAAAATTCAGCGTTGAGTAACTCTAATTGGCGATTAATGGATATGAAATCCTTATATGATAGGTGCATATGTTACATATGTGGCCCATCTTTGTTAGACTAGACAGATTAATAAGGAAATGGTTGAATGGTTAGATGTGTTAAATGCCTATAATAATGAGAAAAGAAGAGAATCATGTTGACTATTTAATTTCATTAGTAGTGACAGCCATGACTGAATAAGCAAAGTTTTTAGATGGGTCCTTGCTATATGAACACCCTCAAAAAGGGGTTATTAGCTTTTACTAAATGTACCGTCGCCCTTCGGCCTTCCCTGTTACATCAGTTGTTTCACCTATATACAAGTGTATAGCCCTTGGCGATTCTTGTATAAAGGTGTATAGTCCTAACCATAGTTATCAAAGGCGTGAGGCGCACTCAAGGCGCTTAGGCTCTGCCTGTGGCCTAGGCGAGAAGCGCAAAAAAAAGCGCGGGGCCCGAGGAAAAAAAAGCGCAAATAAAAAAATAAAAACATCACCAAATCATTATAAACAACAATCATCTTATAAAATAATATAAATATAAATTGACTGATTTAGCCATACCTACTAAAAGGATTAACACGCCTTTGATAACTATGTAGTAGACAAAATCAGTTGATGGTAAATCAATGAGTTGAGGTGTTCATTAATTGAAGAATAATTCAATATCTCTAAGTGTTTTAAAAAACAAATATATTAAAAAAAGGACTTGATGATTTAGATATATCTCTATAAATTGGTAAGCATTGGTCGATTATATTAGTTAGGGGATTAGGTTTTAAAAATCAGACCGTGGCTTTTTTTTATCTAGGAGGGAAAAGCGGGATATGGTGGCTTCTAGGAAATTGGTCGCCTAGGCGGTCAAGGCGATGGCTTTTGATAACTATGGTCCTAACAATAAATTAAATCAAAAGTGGTTGATTGGTAGAGGAGGGGTTCCCTTAGCCTGCCCCTTTTGAAAGTAGACTTGGTAAATGGTAAACGAAATACTATTGTTGGTTATGGTATGAGTGACGTTTATGATTTACATCGAACTTGCACCCTAGTTGACGCAGATACGAACTGGGTTTTAAAAAGCGCGCCTAGGCGCAAGGCGCAGCCTAGGGCGCCTCAGGGCTTTGCGTCTATCCTTTTTTCCCAAAGGCGCGCGCCTCAGGCGCTTTTTTGTCTAAATTTCAGTCGCTTTTCTCCCGAGGCGCGCGCGCCTCACGTACACAGGGTATTTTTTATGCATAAAAATGTTGTACCTTGGTGTTTTTGGCTTGTACATATAGGTAAAATCACATAAAAACCTTATTTATAGCTATATTTTGGGTAAATGAAGCTAAAAACTCATAGAATATATATGGGGATATATAAAAAAAATTATATAATTAGTGTGCGCTTTGGGTACAAAAATCCCACGCTTTTTGCGCTTCGCATGTTGCGCTTAGACCTCGTCGCTTTTGTGCTCCTAGCGCTTTTTAAAACCAAGGATACGAAGCACAAAAGATCAAGACAAAAATAGTTTATAAATTTTTTAATACAAATAACTGGTACATCATGCCTCTTTCTATATGAAAAATCTAAATTAATGGCCAAATCATGAGAATCTGAAATAACTGGTAATCATATCCATTATTCACAATTTTTAAAAAATAAGTGAAATCTATTAAAATAAGGGCTATGGATGGAGAAGTTGGCTAATTTATCAGACAAATCAAAAGTTATTCCCATTTTACGTTGGGCCTTTTCTAGTCCACTTGTTTTTGGTTTAAAATTTATAGTTAGTTGAATTCAAGTGAGCAAGTGGTGGTGGCTTATTTACAACTCATAGCTTTTATATCATTGACAATGAAACAATCAACTTGTTGAGCTTGATGATTATCAAACTGTTGACCCGACTGGATGTATACAATCTAGATAAGTTATCCAAAAAGTGTAAAAAAGCGAAATAGAAAGAAAGATAATAACTTTGTGTTGTATCTATGCATGTGATTGCAATTTTTATTTTTGGATAATTATATTTGTACCCTCAAACATTATGTGGCTGTTTTGGGAGTGGTAGAGATGATATCATTGATTGTATGTTGTATCAATGTCTTTGTAGATGAAGGGCCAGGATCACTACGTGAAGCATGCCGTAAGAAAGAACCGTTATGGATAGTATTTGACATATCAGGCACCATTCATCTGTCATCCTATTTGAATGTTTCATCACATAAAAACTATGATGGCCGTGGCCAGCATATAAAACTGACTGGAAAAGGTTTACGGTTAAAGGAATGTGAAAATATAATTATATGCAATTTGGAGTTTGAAGGTGGTAGAGGACATGATGTTGATGGTATTCAAATTAAACCAAATTCAAAACACATTTGGATAGATCGATGCAGCCTGCGTGATTATGATGATGGACTTATAGATATAACTAGACAAAGCACTGATATTACAATTTCTAGGTTAGTCCGAGTTTTTCTTTGTAAGCTTTTTGATGAAATATTGCTGATAATTTGACAAAATACCGACATTCCAATCGCTGTAATTCTTGTTTGCAGATGTTACTTTTCAGGGCATGATAAGACAATGCTAATTGGAGCTGATCCAACTCATATTGATGATAGATGTATTAGAGTGACAATTCATCATTGTTTTTTCGACGGGACCTGCCAAAGACATCCACGTCTTCGATTCGGAAAAGTTCATCTTTATAATAATTACACCAGAAACTGGCAAGTATATGCTATTTGTGCTAGTGTTGAAGCGCAGGTAAATGTTACTTTGGTATTCCAGCATACAATAAACTTCAGTATGCGGCCATTTAGGATTGATAAGGCACATACAATCACAATGATAAACCAGAAAATGTAAAAACGAACACACAAAAACCGAACACCTTATATGTGTATTTGCTTATAGCCATGGATTCTGTTTGGAGTTTATAATGTTTTGTGAATATTTTAGTAGCTTAGATACACTGAAGGATGATAGATCATGATCATTGTCAGTCTTAACTGATGTTATCTTTCAAAGTTGGATCTTCAAAGTCACGGACTAGTTTATAGTTCAAATCAGGATCCATGTCCAACAAATGTTGCATCATTTTTGTTTCTTTGTATTTTATTTCAGATATACTCTCAATGCAACATTTATGAAGCAGGGCAGAAGAAAAAAAGCCTTTGAATTTTATACTGAAAAGGTAACTTCACCCAACTTTTGCATCTTACTTTATGTAGTAAATATAATATATTACATAAAGAACTTTGTTTCACTTGGGAGTTTTATCATTTACACAATTCACGTTTTATAGCACTCGCTATAGTGAATAGCATAGCGTAGCATGAGCTTCCGGCTATAAGGTCTTTAGCGCCTAAAAAGCAATGAGATGGCGACCAGATAAGTTTTTTCTTTTTCTTAATAAATACAAGTATATAATGAACAAATAAAGCGTTTTTTAGGGTTTTTTTGTTAAAGGATTGAAATAAGAAACGTATATACTTCCATATTTATAGGAACTTTATAAAATATTCTTCTAGTGTATCGCTATTTATAAAATAGCGCCCGCTATTTCATCACTGTCGCTACATAGCGTATAGGTAGTTTGTCGCTATTTACCACTATTCGCCATCAACTATGCTGTCAAGCCGTTAGGGGTGTTCATGGTCCAATTTTTAGGTGAAAGTGTGAGCCAAACGTTAGTAACCGTTTTTATCATCAAAACCGAAACCGAACCTTGGAAAGATGAAACAGACCTCAAGACAAACCGTTACCAACTGTTGGCTCCGCTTTGGTTTCAAGGTTTCACCCTACAACAAAATATTGGAAAGGACATAATAATATTGAAAAGAACAGAACATAAAATATATTACCTCAGTTGTGTTTAACTCAGATGTTAATATTTAGAAGTTACCTCTGATCTGAACTCAAACTGATTTACCTATATGACAGAAAGCAAAAAGAGAGAACCAAAACCCTATTGCAACCTTAGTCACACAAATAACCTGGTCTCCTCTTACATTAAACTTGTTCTTTTGATGCTCTTAGAGCAAAAGAAATATATTTGCTAATACAAAGATGGAGTTAGGAATTTCACCTATAAGTTACTTAGCCCAGTTCACTATTTTTAATCCAATATGAATAATTAATTAACCTGTATGACAATAAATTAAGGCTTTGGATATTGGCACACCTCCCCTATATAAGTGCACACGTATAGGTTCTATACGTGGCTTATAGGTCCCTGACATGACTTTGGCTGATGGGCACTAATGAGGCGTCATGCGTGAAAGTTTAGGCAACCCCTATATGCCGCGTATAGCACTATGCGCAGCGTATAGGGGATGTGGAAATAATTTGGAGGGTTGTAAATACCATCACCTTAAATTAAATCTTATGATCTGGTCTGGTTTGAGACGGCTGCTTCAATATAAACTGTGAACCAAACTGTTTGTTAAGGTTTGAAAATTTTGAAACTGACCCACAGAAGTTTACAACAAAACCAACCGATAAACCAAACCAATGACCAGTTTGGGTGGTTTCACAATCTTAAGCCGAAATGTGAACACCCCTACAAACCATAGCAAATGGAGCTAAAAGTGCCTCCAAAATTTTCTATTTTTCTGTTGGGCACCCATAATATGTGAGCCTTTATGAGGTTATATAAACAGGGATGGAAATCAGAAATGGTTTGACTTTCAGCATTCAAGATTCCTAATGCAACCTGATTATATGTTTAGTGTAACCTAGATATATCAATATAAAAAAAATAGCTATTGGTCACTGCATATATGTTTTGCAGAATCACTCATGACTCAATATGTATGTTCAGATCATCTTCTTTTCAAGATACGACTATATAATACGGGATTTGGAAAGTACTGTAAAAACACTCTGCCCTGTTTACATATGCATGGATCAAATTTGGGTTATGTTTCGTCTATAATTGGTCGAATGGGAACTATAAGAATAATAAGTTAAGAAGGAAACATGTCAAATGGGTCGAACGTGTCAAAAGTCGCCCAAAGCTTATGTTTAGCCATAGAACCTCCCAAATCATTTTATTCAAAATTTTCTTTGGTATTGATACAACTTACTTTTGTAATTATATTTTCGTACACTAATTTATAAGGGAGTAAATTTGTTAAAAACATGTGTTTCGTGTCAACCCTACTACCAGTACCTCAAATAACCTTTTGATCGGTTGCCCAACCCACTCATTTCCATCTCTTATTTATCAAATATCTTTCAGATTTAACGACTGTGACTTCGGTTGAACTTTTTTAGGCAGTGGATAAGGAGGAAGCAAGTTCCGGTTTGATAACCTCAGAAGGGGACTTGCTTTTAAATGGAGCTCAACCGTGTCCATCAAAAGAAGCCGTTGAAGAACCCATGTTTCACCCTACTGAGTTCTATCCTAAATGGACGATGCAACCTGCTTCAGATACATTAAAACATACTCTGCATACCTTCACTGGTTGGCAATCTGTTTCAAGACCAGCTGAACAAGGCAATGTTGTTGCATCTTCATGATTTGTGCTATAAAATCAGTTCTAATATGTTTTTTTGCATGTGGTATAGTTACTAGTTGTTGGTAAGTATGACTGAACTAGAAAGATTCAACAAAGTTCTTAAAAATTTGGTCAATTAACATTTTAGAACCTAGTGAATGTATGCTAAATGTGGTCAAATTGGCCTATGTATTCTTGGTGCTAGTGTAATAGGCTAGTAATTTTGATGGCTGTTAAAGTTGAATCGTGTCTGTCAAGGAGTTTGAAGAAATTTGTTGGTCAACATATCCTAAGTTTGACCAATTATATTGTGAATGGTTACATGAGATTGTTTTATTTATCCTTGTATAATAAGACTGGGGAAAGATCCGGTACAAATAGTTTTTTTTGGTAAGAACTGTGAGAATCAAAGGAGGGTATTTTTTTTATTTTTTTTTTCAAAATTTTTTTTCCCATATTGTTAAACATGTATTATAGTATTGAAAAACAAAAAAAAAATTGGTGTAAAGTAATTACGTGTAGAGTAATTACATAATTACTCTAGTGTAAACTAATGTATTTACCTTAATGACGTAATTACACTAAAAAAAATTTTTTTTTTAATTTTTTTTGTGTTATTCATCTAGAAAAAATGTTTAAGCACATGGGAAAAAAAATTCTAAAAAAAAAAATTTTTTTTTTACCCCCTTTGATTCTCACAGTTCTTACCAAAAAACTATTTGTATTTGATGTTTACTCTAATAAGACTATTCTGGTTATCTATTCTAAAGTTTCACAATAGTGAAGTTAAAATTTATAGAAAAAAAAATGTGTAGTAGATAAACTAGACATTTATTTTAACACTTTATGCTAAACTAGACCTTTATTTGTAACAACTTCGATTAATCCCACATTAATCGTGGATAGAAGTGATGGATTTATAAGGTACCTAACATTCATAAGTAGGATTAGTTGTTCAACTTTGTGGCCTAAATAATGTAGTTCTTGTCACTTAATACCAAATTCATTCTTTGTAATTTGTCTTTAAGTTAAGTTGATGCTAGAAAAATAATTTTTTTTTAGATAAGATCATTATTTTCATTAAATTAGAATCAACACATTACAAGTGGACGGTTGGTAAGCGGACAACAAGCTGTGCCGCCACCCCCTTTTGGATAACAAAACCTACTCTATTAAAAATGAAACTTTGGTCTCTGGCTGTCGAGCAATTACTATGCATCACCTTTTGCACCCTATCCAGAAACCGTATGGCTTCGGGGGCAAGGCCCCCAAAGGTATCAAAAGCAAAGGGTACGAATACATGCTGATTTTCCATGCAGACATTATCATGTTTAGCGACTTTCTTAGATTCAGCTTTCAAGACTGCTTGCCCTGCTATAAACCCCGAATCCCAAAGCCCCACCAGAGGGGACACCCTAGTGAGGTCAACACACGCATGCTTACCTTGCGCCCACCCGAACACAAGGACATCCGCTGGTCGTAAGGTGGACCGTCCGTCTAGTGGGTCTGTCAGAAAATTAACTGGGGCTTCTTTCTTAGCTGAGATCCCAGCCTTTCGCAAAACATCCCACAAGGCATCCCTGACTAAGTCATGTCGGTATTTAAAGCCCGGCATTTCCTTACAATGTAGGGCGTGATCCTCAAATTTATCCAAACAGGCTTTCTTATAAATCGGGCACGACTCGTCAACCGGGGAAAAATAAAAATTAGCTACTCAAATCATATAATGTAATCCTTTTATATGTAGGACTAATAGTTTATAAGTTTGATTATTGTCTTATGAATTCATAATAATTAGTTCATGTTTAAATTAGTCTCTAAATGAGACATAAGGTGAATAAGATGTTTTTATTTAAAAGTGAGGTGATTAAAATGAACATTAGAATAAAAAATAAAAATAAAAACCTTAAAGTTTTATGTTTCATCTCGATCAAATTCAAACTTCCTATGGAAAATGAATCATACCAAAATTCTAAAATTTACGCAAGTTGAGTTTCAAAGACAACTTTTTCAAACCAGTTTTATTTATCTGGAACAAGTTGATAAAAAATGTTTGATCACATTGGATTTGTAAAGTAAGTTATTAATTGCAAATTAAAATGTCAGTTCTCTTTTTCAAGCAAGTTTTTGGTCATTTTCAACAACGCTAATGCTATGATTAATGTACACAAGGAAACATATGTATATTTTGTTTTTAAGAAAATTTGTGCCATACACAATCCTACCAAATTATTCTTTCTTATTTTGTTGGTATGTAACTTATCTTGATGTTGTATCTATCTTATTTGGTATTGCAATACATGAGTTATAAACTATACTTACTTTTTTTTAAATTATGTGATATGTATCTAGTCATTTTAGAAAAATTTCATCCCCTTAAAACAATTTACTAGGTATTTGTACGGCATATTTTGACAAAGTATAATTCCTACTAATTTGATTCTTTACGATCATCTCCCCCAACAAATCTCTTATCAGAGACAAAGTTACTAGAAGCAAGCAAATTAATCTATCAATGTTGCATTTTATTATTAACATCATTCACTAGATTCTTAATGTAATAATAATGTTGTAACAAGTTCTACAGGCTCTTAACTTAGCAAAATTAATACCTTAACTTATTAACAACTTAGCAACATGTTTGCTCTGCATGATTCCATCAATCAATTTTTCAGACATTAACACGCGTTAGACAAACACAACCATTTACAAAGGCGCGATGGAAAATTGTAAATAACTTTTGGTCATTTACGAGAGTCAATTAAATTCATATCACCCAACACGAGCACTAAATTATTAGTAGACACCAATCTTTGTGTCGGGTTTCATGACCAATCGTGCTCTCACCTTCTAATAAATTGAGAACATTGCACAGTTTCACTTGGATGCGTAGTTGATTCATACATATGAACCAACTATAGACACCAATTAAACTTGTGTTCTAAAAACCTCTAATATTTTTGAATCACCATTCACTATAAAGAACAATCACCAATGCATAGTTGTCTCTCAATGAGTTTAAATGAATCATGAAACACTGATATATACTTGTTTAAATTGTACGTCTCAAATAGTAAATAGTAAATACTAAATAGTAAAGCCAAGTATTAAACCAATAATACTACATGTACATTGAATTTTATCAATCGAACATACGTTTACTTACACAATGTTAAACAAATTAACATGAAATCAAATCAACATGTTATTATATGTTGAATCACCTAAACAACTCCGACAAGCATATCGCCATGTTTTCCGGCGAAAGCCTCATCAACATCTTCAAACACTTCTCATCTTCACTCAACATCACCAAATTCTTCATGTAAAACTCCTCATAAGCCGGAACCAAACTATTAGCAATCGACTCCTTCATCTTCCCTCTCATCTTTTCATCCACAACAATGAACTCAAGTTGCTCTCCATACACTTCCTCAAACGTAGTATACAACTTCTTGAAGCATTCCTTCACCTTCTCTGGTGACACTAGACCACTCTCTGGCAAACATAATACCACCTTATTCCATGACATCGAATTGTAACTAAATATATACTGCTTTAACTTCTTCTCATGCTTCAATACCCATTCTTCTCCAAGTATATGTTTCAAATTTGTCTCTTTAACCTTTTGAATAATGAAATGCAGATTATTCACCAGAAATAAATACGATAACGCCGCGTAGTTATGGAACTTAGCTTTTTCATCAAGCTTGCACAAAAGAACGAGAATAATCGATGCAAAATTGACGTCGTTGAACGCAGTTGCATAATTAGATAGAGATGATAAATACGTCATGACTGAGTTATTCAAAGGATGGATACCACCACCGGTTACTATAACCTTACATGAGTCTTTATGAATAGACGATTCCAACTCGTTGAGAAACGTTCTTATTGTGTCATCGAGTAAGTAAAAACATGACTCAGCTTGAAGTTTAACTGACGAAATTGATTCGTTTGAGAAGAGTGACTCGATTTCTAGCCATAGGTCTGAAATCGATTTGTGTAAATCCATTAACATGAAAATATTATCTGATTTCAGTCCCTTGCATTTGGTTGCTACTAGTCTTGGAAAGCTGAAAAGATTTAGGGCACCTTCTTTAGTTGAATTAGTAAAACATAAGTTTCTAATTGCAACATGTGAACTGAAAACGTTGTCACAAAGAAACTTCTCTGCTTGGAAGAGTGTTTTAACCGCGATTTGAACCGCATCCAGCCACCTTTTGACGTGATTGTTTAGCTCTGGATTTGGAGCAGTCATCATGTTTTTGATGTGAGAACTTTTGTAATGCTTGATTCCAAGATGTAACAAAGCTTCATCTATTGTTGATTTTCTTATGATTTTGTAGACTTGGATACATTCCTTTGCGTAACCGCAACTAATCATGGTTTCAGCGATTAATCTGAGATTTGTAATTGCAATTTTCGACGGTTGTTTAACGTCGAAAACTGATATTTGTAGTTTACGTTCTTCTGAATCAGTGCTGGATCGTGACAATCGAGAAGACCGGTTGGAAACAGATTCGTGCTCCAGGTATTCGCGATTATCAGATAATATTTGATGAAACTCTTTTTCTAATCGTTTCATGGCGATTTGCATCAATCTTTGAGCGAGAGAGAGGTTGGATGATTTTTTGTTATTTGATGCTAGAAAATGCATGGATTTTTGCAGTTGTTTGATGCAATTGAGGAAAAGTATGGCCTCAGCAGTATTGTTTTCATGAAAGATGGAGACGAATGATTCGGACGGAGAATGGCTATGGATTTTCCATTTGTGGATGATGTGCTCTGCATGTTTGATGTTATGTTCCATAATGGAATCAGAGGAACAGAAGAAGACTTGAAAGATGTGGTGGTAGAGATTGCCATTGATGATGAGATGTAGAGTTTGTTTGAGGTAATTGCCTTTGGGGTAGAGTTTAAATAGAGAGGAAATTCAAATGCAAATATTGATTATTTATTATTGTTCTAATTATTCAAATGCAATTTATGGTTTTTAATTTTTTTCATCACAACTTGTTAAAGAGACCAAACATGTGGCCAGGATAGCTTTTATTTTATATATAGTAAAAACACATATGTGAATAAACACACGTTATGCAACATATTAATTTTTTATATAAATAACCAAAAAAATACCTTATTCGAATTTAAAAAAAAAAGATAGAATGTCTGTTTTCATAATGATTTTTTTAATATTAACGTATGAAAAGTTATGATCTTTTAAAAGATATGTTTAAAAAATTGTATCGTATGTTCTAAAAGTTATTTTACTTAAACACTTAAAATTATATAAAATACTTTTTGTCCTTCTTAGTATTGTATATGTGTATGTGTGCGTGCGAACATACGTACTTTAATAGATATTATATATAGAGTATTGTTAGTGTACAAATTATGTGTTTTGTGAGAATGGTAATAAATGTTTTTGATTATTTAAATAATACTAATTAACAGGGTATTTATGCATTGCTTGGTTGTACTCAATGCTTTAAAAATGTTTTATGCATAAGATGATTGTACTCAATTCTTTAAATATGTTTTATGCATAAGGTGGTTGTACTGTAAGTTTGTGGGTTGTACTCACTTATTTGTAACTTATGTATGCATACAGGTTGTATCATGAGCTTTGTAGGTTGTACTCGTCTTTTCTTTTTTATTTTTTCCATCTTTATTTTTTATACTTCTACTTGAAACTTTTACGTATTGTTCACAAATTTACCCAAAAACTTTTTCACTTTCAACTTTAGTTCCCAATACCTTTCCATCTTTTACATTTTTTCGGTCAAAATTTTACTAGTTAGCACGCGACAATGTGTGTGTGTTCAACGCTTTTACATCTATTTTTCTCATCTATAGCCATTTCATAATGAGTTATTGTTCTATGTGTTTTACGTTTCTCTTTCGTGGTTCAACGTTTTTACGTCTACTTTTTGTTTAGTTTTTTTTTAGCACTAGAATTTTCGGCGTGGGCGGTCGTTAGAGGTGTCATGTCAATGGTGCTATTTGACATGGTTTTATCCCCCTCCGTAACACGTGGGGGCAAAATACTAGTTAGATCATAAATGGAGGGTGGAGATTGATCAAGCAAAATTGTAATATTTGGTATAGTTTTGATTGACTGATTTGACTAGATATAAGTATAATAATTTGTTGTCTTTTTTAAACGCCAATATCTTTTTAACGTAATTATTAAAAAAAAATACACCATAATAATGTGCGTTTTTTAATCTTTAATATGTGTAACATATACACACACATATAAAAATTACTTTTAAATTTGTGGATGTGTTTTGTTTTATAAAACACGGTAAAAGTAGTCTAGTCCATTTAAACACACACACTTGTATTGAATAACAACAAGCTAGAGTGTTTTATAGCAATCACTTAATAATTTGTTATGTATGTTAACTATAGTGTGTTTTATATGAATCAAAATTGTTGTTATGGTAGGTGCTTTATATCAATCATATGTATTAGATGTTGATTAGCCATCTGAAATGAACAAAACACGTCGGGAAAAAGGATCGAATTTTATGAGGTCGAATGATCTTTTTTTAGTTTATGTTAGATTTTTCGGTTTAGGGTTTAGGCGTCAACTATAGTAACTTATGTGCTATTTGGTTGATTAAGTGCTGAATCGTTAAAAGATCTGAATGGTTAAGAGGTATGAATGGTTAAGTGCTTAATCATTAAGTTGGACCTCTTAATGGTTAGTTTTCTTGTCCCACATTGGTAGGAGAGTCTCATTAAGGATCAGTCTAGTTCAATGCTTAATGGTTCAGCTACATCACAAATCTTAATGATTCAGCCTTAACAATTCCATTCAGAAACTGAAACAAATACGCTAAATGTTAAATCATTCAGCGTTGAATGGTTCAGAGCCTCGTTAAGCGGCTTACCAAAAATATGTACATTTTTTTTTGTCATTAATCTAAACATTAAATTAACACATAAACGCGAAAAATTACATCAAGATAACGGACAGACGAATTAAAAGAAATCATAATTATCGGCCTGGATTAAAAGAAATCATGAAATATGTATTTAAGAGCATGGACTAAATAACGAGGGGCACTTAATATTGTTAATATCACATGCTATCGTGGTTAACGCTACGTCTTTGCTTTTAATACAAAATAAAGTATTTTGTAGAAAATTAGAGCAATAACGATAATGATAGTGAACTCTCAAAATTATGGAGTCCGGTTTATGTATAAACTATTGGGTTTTCTGGAGTTTTGATTTGGGCTTGGATTAGAAGACAATTAAGTGGCAGACTAATTAAATTAAAGACTTTGGCCCGTTTTATTTAATTAGCCCATTAATAGTTTTCTTGGGGATTAAGTAGTAAACCCTAATCTTGTATTATAAATATAGCATCTTGTACTTGAAATTCCTTATCACGAGTGAGGCAGAAAGCAATAATAAAAGTATCCTGGTTGCAGCCTGTGGACGTAGGTCAGCCGACCGAACCACGTAAATCCTTGTGTTCTCGTGTTCGTTTATATTTTCTCTTGCAGTTCGTTTGTGTTTGGTGTGTTGATCGAGAGATCGGATCCTAACAACTGGTATCAGAGCTACAGGTCGTGTCACACGGTAGAAACACAACGCGAGAGAAATTGTTTGGGTCGAAATAGGGTTTATAGTGGCAGCCGGCCATTGTACCAAGAATCTGTTCGATTGTTCTGTTATAATAGCATCTAAAATACGAAGGCAGGGGATTGCTTTTTTGTCCTGTTTTTTTCATCCGACACTTGATCAAGAAAAATCGTTCAGGTACATTCGTTGTGGTTCGTTTTTCAGTTTCTTGATTAAGGTTTGATAACTGGGTTTATCTTTGGTTGAATACTCTTACGGGTGGTTGGCGTATTTATCAGGCAGTTTGGCGGGTGGTTTAATCAAAGGGGTTATTATTTTTTTATTATTATTTTGTTTGTCCAAGATTATTTTTCTGGTTGTTTTACCGAGATCCAAAGTCAGGAAATTACTCAGTTTGAGACAATGGCTGAGAGTAGTAAACTTCAGATTGAGAAGTTTGATGGAAAAGACTTTGGTTGGTGGAAAATGCAAATGGAGGATTTGCTGGTTTAGAAGGATTTGGACATGGTACTGGGTGACAAACCGGAGAAGTTAAAGCAGGACGAGTGGGAGGCCTTGGATAAAAAGGCTAAGGCAGTTATTAGATTGTCACTAACGAAGGATGTTGCGTTCAACATTATAAAGGAAACCATAACGCGTGGGATTATGGATGCACTTTCTAATATGTACGAAAAGCCTTCGGCAGCTAACAAGGTTTTCCTGATACGTGAACTGGTGAACACGAAGATGAAAGAAGGAAGTTCAGTTACAGGGCACATCAACAACTTAAACTCGATTTTGTCAAGACTTGGGTCAGTTGGCATCAAATTTGAGGATGAGGTTACTACTGTTATCATGATTGCCAGATAGTTGGTCAGGGACTGTTACAGCAATTACTAGTTCTACCAGCGAGTTCACTTTTGATGGGATTCGAGATCTTATTCTGGGCAAGGATGTCAGACGAAGAAATTCAGGTGGATCATCAAGTGAATTACTAAATGTTGCAGAGGAAGGAAGAATAACAGAGGCAGTGGGAGCAAGAACAGGAAGATGAGTCAGTCTAGGGCTCGAAGTGATGTTACCTGTTGGAACTGAAAAGAGGTTGGACATTTTAGGAATCAATGTCGAAACGAGAAGAAAGAAGTTAACACTACATCAGATTGCTCAGATGATGACGCATTAATCTGTAGTGTAGAGAGTTATGTAGATTCTTGGGTCATGGATTCTGGTGCTTCATTTCACGCTATCCACAGCACTGAAGCATTGCGAAATTTGAAGAAAGATGACTTTGGTAAGGTAAGATTGGCGAATAATGATATTCTTGATGTTACGTGCATGGGTGATATAGATATAATAACTTCAGCCGGTTCATGGACTTTGAAGGATGTCATGGTGATTCCAAGCTTAAAGAAACAATTAATTTCAGTGGGGTAGTTGGATGAATAGGGACATGAGGTTAAATTCGGGAACGGGCAGTGGAAAGTTATCAAGGGAAATCTTGTCATAGCTCGAGGAAGAAAGTCGGGTTCGCTTTACATGGTCAGTTTACCGTCCGAGAGAGTGAACGTCCCAGTTCAGAAGAGAAACAAAGTCGGGTTCACAGAGTATTGTGGGTAGAAGAAGGTTTGTTTTGCAGATGATAAACCCAGAGCCACAGGTAAGATTCAGGTTGAGCGTGTTAGGAAAGGTTCGGAACTACCAGTCAGGGGTTTTCGTAGCAGTGGGAGCATGAGTTGTGCTTCAGTCAGAGTTACTAGACGACAATGGGTTTAGAGAACCAGTATTCTAGCTGTCAAAGTCTCTCCATGTGATTATCTGCTTTATTCGGAGAGTGTTTATTCTCAGGGTGTTTCAGGATCCGGCAGTTCGTGTCAATGGGAGCTGGTAGAAACAGAGAATGGGTCAGCGGCAGACATAACCATGACTGATGTGTTGGAGCTCGGGGGAGCTTCAACGGGCCTTTAGGTTAACTGATGAGAAGGTCGCTGCAACCAGGAAAATAAGGAAGATTACAAGAGGTACAACTGTTCACAGCGGACGGCAGTTTGAAGATTATCAAGCCTCCAAGTGGGAAATTATTGGGTTTTGTGGAGTCTTGATTTGGGCTCGGATTATAAGACAATTAAGTGGCGGACTAATTAAATTGAAGACTTTGGCCCGTTTTATTTAATTAGCCCATTAATAGTTTTCTTGGGGATTAAGTAGTAAACCCTAATCTTGTATTATAAATATAGGCATCTTGTACTTGTAATTCCTTATCAAGAGTGAGGCAAAAAGCAATAATAAAAGTATCCTGGTTGCAGCCCGTGGACGTAGGTCAGCCGACCGAACCACGTAAATCCTTGTGTTCTCGTGTTCGTTTATATTTTCTCTTGCAGTTTCCTTTGTGTTTGGTGTGTTGATCGAGAGATCGGATCCTAACATAAACTAGGTTATCCACCAGAGCGTTTCGGGATAGACAAATCCAATATAATGTGACAGAATATGTGTACTATAAAAGTAATAGGCCGTTTTTTCAGAAAAAAAATTGTAAAGAATTTGATATCAAATGATATGTCATGATGATGATGATAGGCTATTATAATGTGTAAAGTGAGCATTTGTTAAAAAATGCATACATGTTTCCCTACTGTTTTCTTCACTCATGCATAATTTAAGTATCTATTTCAATAATCACCACATAAAAAGTCATTTTCTTTTTTCGTTTTTTGTATACCACTATGATACTCGTTGGAAAGATAATAAAATGCTCGTTAATTTGGTGTAATTTTTTTTTCAAAACAATGTCATATAAAAAAGTTATTAACGTTTAAAAAACATAGAGAAAAGTGCATGTGTCATGCACATGAGAGAGATATTTTTTTTTTACTTTAAATCACTAATGACATGCAGTAAAGGAGGAGGTTGTCCTCTTTGAGTGTCACGTGGGATATTAGGCTTTGGTTTATTATAATAGATATATAAACACCCATACAGACAAGTGCGAACAACCGAACACACATATGTATGCATACATAAAAGTATGTATACATGCATAAAAATACTATATATATATATTTGAAAAGGGTTGAGAGTGCCATGTAGCATTGAGTTATTTTAGGAAAAAAAAGAATTTAAAAACAAATTTGGATTTTTCTCTCTTATATTTCATCCCATAATTTTTAAATGTTAATATCTTTATATACGAGATTTTTAAAAGAAAAAAAATACACCAAATTAATGAGCATTTTATTATCTTTCCAACGATTACCATAGTGCTATGTAAAAACGAAGGGAAAAAAGACTATTTTTGTGGGGTTTTGTTCACACAGGAAAAAAAACACAAAGTGTTCGGGTTATTCATTAATCATGTATAAGCAAGTCATTAATTATGTTCAAGCCAGTAAATATGAATTCTATAATATTAGAGTTATACATTGTTTAAGGTTAGGCGTTAACATTAGAGATACATTGTTAATTGTTTTAGGTTAGGTGTTACCCGGAACTTTCCTGCATGTAACCGTAAAGCGTATCAGTCTATTTCGTATGTAAAATTGATATGTCATATTAGATTTCTCAACCCGGGACACTCCCGGGATATAAATCTAGTATAACATATGTAAATATGTGCATGCACTTATGTGCATATATCCTCTTGAAAATAAGGTTGAAAATTAACAATTTTTATTCAACATAACGACTTCATCGTTCCAATGAATATAGCGTGTGGAAAAAGATCCATTAAGGTTTACCAAACCATTAATAGATATATGAGCCAAAAAAACCTTCATTCTAGTTCCCAACCACACATTCAAAAGTCAAATACAAAGTACGATTATGACCGCTAAAAGGTCCATAATGCATGCCAATTGAATCACACTTTTTCAACCCTAGCTAGCTAACCGAAATTCGAACAAGCAATGAAAGGCCAACCATCGGTAAGCTTAAACATATTATCAAAGGTAGTTGTCAAAAAATTCTAAGATAAGACAACTTGTCGAGACTTTCGGGTGGCTCTAAGTCCATTGTTATATCTAGGATCATCAAAACTAGAGTCATAAGTGAAGACGTTAATGATAAGGTCTTCATTGTTTTGTCTTGTACTTTATTTTTGTATCAATTTGTTTAGTGCAGAGCTTTATACTGATTTTATTTTTATGGGTTCGCAGGATACAGGTTGTTATTTATTTTAAAAAATGTTACAGATTTATTCATATTGTGTGAACATATGGATGCTATGGATACTTCTTGTCTATAGAAAATACTATATTAGGGGTTTATGGTTGGTTAGTGGCAAAATTTATAGGGAGGTGTCCTTTGGGAATGATCTTTTGGTAACAAAAGTGTTGTCAGGGGCATGTTGGAGAAGTTCTAAAGTGTAAGGGGGCAAAACAACCCGCTTATAAAATTTATATTATATCTATCTTAAAAAGCAAAGTCGGCGGGGTTTTCCATCAGCTTTGCTTCCCTATTCAATTTTGGCAAATTGTCAGTTTTCACCCCTACTTTATTTACAAGTTTTAGAAATTAATCTCTCTAATTACTAATGTTTCATATTTACCCTTAAAACATATATAATATACATTTTAACGTATTAAGTTTCTTTACAAAATTAAATTTTCTTCAATAATTTTTTGTTCGCTAGTTTAAATATATATATATATATATATTAAGGTGGGGTTAGGATACAAAGGATGTGTTTTGTAAGAAGGGTGAGAAGGAAAAATGGCCATTGGATCAAATTGATGGAGGGATGAGATTAAATGAGTGGCAATTTTGTAAATAGTGTTATAAGATTATTAAATAACTTTAAGATGTGGGGGTAGTAATGTAATAAGAGATATTTAATTAAACCTCTCTCTTTCCAATCTCATTAATTTGGCTCTCTCTCTCTCTTTCTTAATCTCTTTCTTCCTCATTCTTTTCTTCCCTTCAACGATTATTCTTTTTTTTCTTCTTCTTTCATGAATTGATACATACGATGGGCCAATGGGGTAGTAAACATCTTGATAATATTTGATAATATGGTGTGGATAAACATGAAAACGGTCGGTGCTCTTTACATTTATCAACAGAGCAACATAAAACACACACATACGCATCACATCACACACTATAAGATTATATGGGTTTTGTCTTTTCCTAACTGCACTGCAGTATCATCGGAGGACAATATTGGATTGCTATTTTTTCCACAAAGCTTTATGTCTTTTAGTTTTGACATATATATTATTTTTTTATAAATTATTCACACAAAGTTTTATAGTACTTTGGTATGGGTCGGTGCTCTTTACATTTATCAACAGAGCAACTTAAAACACATACACACACGCATCACATCACACACTATACGATTATGACAGCTTCTGGTGTAATCTATCGACCCCTCACTCATACTGTACATATATTATGCCTTCACGCAGTCATAATATTGTGTTTTATGTTCATGAGGTTGTGTTTTGTTATAAGAATGGTGTGATGTTAAAACACACTGTTTACATTTGCTTGTATTTTTTGTTTGTGTTTTTTATACAGAAAAGAGTTAGGAGGGTGAGAGAATAAAACACCAATGGTGAGATTTGAATATAAAACACATCACTATGGTCCGGTTGTCTTCTATAACTCGCAAAATACAATCAAGTAACCCAGAAAACTTGTGATTCATAGAGAGAAGATTAAAATCAAATCCCTATAATCACTCACTAATTAAAAATGAATTAAAATTAGTAAATTAATTAATTTGTGTATAATTTACCTAATTAACCTTTAGATTAATTTACCCTAGTGCCACATGTCGCCTTGAGAGTCTTTCTTACCCTTCTCACAATTTCCACCCTTTGTACCGGAACCCTTATCTATATATATATATATATATATATATATATATATATATATATATAATTTGTCAATGTACTTAAAAACTTTGTAAAATATCATTTTGACCCCGTAAAGGGTACTAAAGTTTTGAGTTTATCTATTTCCGTACCATTACATGGGAAAGAATATTTTTAGGTGCGTATTTTAATATACGTGTTGGTATAAATTCAAGTTGATAAACATTTTTTAAACGAGTGAAGTCAAATATAATATGTTTTTGTGCTTATTTTATGTACGTTTCCAGTTGGTTCATGTTTCAACGTAAATTTGTTCTGAACGAGTGGGATAAAATATAATACGTTTTCATTCACGGTATAAATTAAAATTACTCTAGTTTTCAACCCCAGACAAGTAAAATTAACACTATACTATGTATCTATACTACAACCTAAAGTTGTTGGTGTTTACACCTAACTTTGGTCTTTCACTTTGCCAAATGCTCATGTTTTTTTTCTTTTGTCATTTTTTCCTTTATACATTTTGTACGTTTACTATGTATAAGTTGGGTCACATATAATTCATTGTGGTTATACAGTATGAATTCGATTTACTTTAGTTTTGATTCATGTGTTACACTGACTTAAATCGAATACGTAAACACATCATATAACGCTTAGACTAATTCGTTCAAATCTTGCAATAACCCTTGGGCCATTTTACTAGTTAACATTAAAAAATAAATGTTAATAGGTTGTTCTTGTCATAGAAATCGAACGTTATGGATTTAAACCCTCCTATCATATATACCTTTCATAGTTAACAACCATTTGTGTCCCTGGGTTTTGGTCATTTTTGTTACATCTATCCAAAAAGGGTTTTTTTTTTTTTTTTTTTTTGCAACTGGACCCTTGAGGTTTGTGTTTTATTACCAATTTCAGCCAATTCGTTAACTCAGGGCGGTTTGGAAATTTACATATTTGTTTTTCTTTTTAATTTTTTTATTCTTTTTTACCTTTAATTAATTAAATGTAACAACCTAATAAACTAGGAAGATGAGGGGGTGAGTTATAATATGAGTGGTGAGTCAGCTGCAAAATACCCTTAAGTTTTGTTGGCAAAATGTCAAAAATGCCTCTCATTTAACGATACAATTTAACTGAGTTAACTAATTGGATGGAACTCACAACAAATCATAACCTTAGGGGTCCAGCTGTAAAAAAATCTCTTTTTTAATAGATGTGACAAAAAAATGACCAAACCCCGTGAACGAAAATGATTGTTAACTCTACATTTCACATTCCCTAATGTATTCAAATTACTCCTTTAATTCTTTAATGCATATCATCAGTTCATTACACTCAATCCTACCTAACTATAAACTGAATTAACTGATACAAAGTTAACCCCAAACCAATCCTGGTTAACCGAAATGGTTATGATCTATAACACTATATAGTTCATTTATTTTTAAAAATTTATACCTTTAAAGAGTAAAAACATGAATGGTTGATATAGCAAGTCAATGGTTCAGATTTAGTACCAACTTTCACCTGCTTGTCTCACCCTTTTGGTTTTGGTAACACCACATGGTCTTTTTTACATTTTTTAAGACAATTCTACCCTATCTTGGCTGTGTGTAGATGTTCACAAATGGTTAATTTTCCTTCTAAGGCACCTGCGGCTCCAAGAACTAATAATTAATTTTGCTCTGGAACTACTACAGCGCATCATGAACCAAAGAAACAGCTGGTAAACTGTCTTCGAAAAACAAGTCAAATGGATACTTAACATAAAAGTGCGAGGTTCGACATCAACCGTAACTCGTTGCAACCAAACTAACGAATACATAAGTCTAATGAATCGTACAAAACAAAAATTCGAAAGAGAATTACACACCTAGATATCTTCCTTGATAGTTTTGACCTTACGCCTTGATAGCATACTTCCTCAATGGGAAGTACTTCTCTTTCTTCTTCTCTCTTTCGGTCTTCAACGAAGCCTATATCAAAATAAAACAATCTGTTAAGATGTCTCCAATCCAACACACATAACATAAATCCAACAAAATTTGGCAAAAAAAACAACATAATTAAACTAGCACAAGTGTAATAGAACAGGATATCATCAAACTGGTGTTTTAATTCGCCAACAATGCCTCAATTTTGGACTATGTAAGTTCGTAATTAGGTCACCTATAAGTTCAATGAAAAAAAAACCTATATGATACGTGATTCGGTAACAAAACAACGATTGTTTACAAGACATTTTGTGGTATAAAAACAGATGCTAGCATGATACAAGTAAGCAATTCATTGAGCAGAGAACCTGATGCTTGGTTAGACGTCTACGGATGGCTCTGGTTTTCTTGGGACGCAAATCAAGGGGCAAATACTTCTTCTTCTTGTAGGCATCCCTAAGAGCAGCCTTCTGTGTCTGTGAAATCACAGTCAGCACCTGTGCAATTGATGTCCTCACCACTTTTCTGCAAAACATACAAGTAGTAATAACATTAAAAACACAAGCCCAATAACTCTTTAGCCAAATAACAAAAAAGCTTTAGAACACGGTAACTTTCCAAAGTACAGACTCATAGGCGCCAATGACAATAAACAACCACAAATATTAAACTGTATGCACATTTCAAGCAGGTATGCATCAAAAGCTAGTAGTCAAATCAGGTCAATAGAAAAATTGAGTGCTAAATACACACAACACCACAAAAAAAGGAGTCATATAACTAAACTTGAATATGCACGACAGCACGAGCATTATATAGCATGCCACAATTCAAAAGGATATCCATTAATCACAAAATAAACTACAACTCTAATGCAGAGCAATTTAATAATTCAAACATACCAATTCCCACTATGTGTTGTTGGTTAATTAGAGAATCTAAGAAGCTACTACACCTCTAATGCATATACACAAACAAATGTGCTTGCAGTATAATCATAGTTGTTAAAAGCCATCGCTTCTTGCGCCTAGGCCCATATTTTAGGCGAGGCGACGCAATTGCGCTTTAATTCTCTGGGTGATCGCTTAGGCGCAGATTCCGGCGAGATTCCCAAATTCTGAAGAGCTACAAGCTAAATTCCAGCCAGATTTCTACTTTTATCTAAGGAAAACTACTTTTATACACTAATATATTTTAAAAAATTGATACTAATTAGATGATATTAAATGTTATATGATAGCTTTTTTTTTAATTTATTTTGCGCCTTGCGCCTAGGGCCTTTGATAACTAGGAGTATAATATACGTCTACATGTGCATATAATACAACAGAAATGATGTGGTACAATGTTTCCAAGTGCAAATCAAAATCAAGTGACAAACAAACAGCAACAAATAAGTTAATAATAAAACATAATAAATATGTGATGATAGGTAATAATAAAAGCAAAGGAGATACATCTTGGAGAGCTTGTTGGGAGCACCGCCAGTAACTTTGGCGACACGGAGAAGAGCGAGTTCAGCCTTGAGATCCTTCAACTGAGAAAACAAATCAGCCTTCGATTTGTTCCTAAGCTCATGAACCTTGATTCGAGCTATATATTTACACCAACAAATCAGTTACCCTAAATGAAGCAAATATTAGAACGATAAAATCATTGAAAAGTAGTTACCCATTGATTGAAGGTGGAGTGAACTGCTGCGATGAAGGCTGGCTGGCTTGAAAGTTAGAAACCCTAGGCTGCGAGAAATGAACCAAAAGTTAGGGCTTTTATAATATTACATACGTAAAGGCTGGACCTAAGTGAAGTCCAGTCCAGTATACTACTTGCTTGAATTCAAGCCCAAACAAACCATTATCATCAAAAGGCTAGAGGTGCACACATCTTTTTTTTTTTTTACCCGAACCGGTTTAGGTGTTGAGAGGTTTCAAGTCAAACTAGTTTTGGTTCCGTATCAGTGGAACCGGTTTGGTTTGGTCGGACATAATCGTTTTTTTTACCCAGTTTAGGCTGCAATTATGGTTCAGTTTCAATTTTGATTCTGGTTATGTACACACTTTTTAAAAAAAATATAAATTACATAAACTTTGACTTTTACTAACTTTTAGGTTTTCTTAAAGAAGAAAATTGAATTTTTAATACAAAAAATGTTTTTATTTGTGTGTTTTGGCCAAAATGTTTACGGAGTATTTCTTTAACCGGTTTCGGTGTTTTCTGGTTTCAACTGGTTTTTAGCGGTACCATTTTGTTTTGGTTTCGGTTTGTGAGTCGGTTTCAGTTCTAGTTCAGGTTTGTTTGGCCGGTTTTAACGACAGTTTTAGCCTGATTTTACGTTCTGTTTCGATTTGGGATTTTTTAGTACCGGGTTCAGGTAAAACCAATTTGGGCCAGTTTTGGTTCCCAAACCGTTGTTTTGTGCACCACTAATTAGAGCTACAAGGATACTGAACGAATACAAACAAGACCTTGTTTGTAACAAGACCTTGTTTGTGTTTGTTTGTGCTTGTTTGTTAATTTTAGGTGTTGGAAAAAAGACGAACGCCAACAAAACACAAATGAACGTTCATGAACACAGATGAATGCAAACAAACATAAACAACCGTTAATGAACAAAACTGAAAACAAACAAACAATCACAAACATTACGTAGAACTAATCAAAATATACTAACTCAATTATCCAAACATACTTGACATAATCTTGATCACATAAATACCATAAAATAATGTCCCAAAAAAAATTGTCATACTAAACTTGAAGTCATTTTTTGGTCCACCTAAGTCTTCTCTTAATCCACTTACATAATAGTTAATCAAAAAAACGAAGTAATATTAATATGTAATAAGAATTTGGAAGTACTTTAATTACAAACTAAAGGTTAAAAACCCTAATAAAATGTCAAACACAAAAGAACATAAATGAACATATTATTAAATGTCCACGAACATAATGAATGAACGCGATGTGTTCATTCATTTATTAAAAGAACGAACACAAACGAACTTTTCGTCGAACGGTTTGCAAATATTATAATAATTCGGCTATAGGGCTTAGAGTGTGTATTTTTATACATATTTGGAGGTTGTTTGCCAACTCTGTGCCAGTAAGAGCTACAAATAAGAGGTATGACTGGTAAAAGACTCTGAACCAGTAAGCGTTAGGCAAGTAAGCGTACACCTATTTGGTGGTGGTTGGTGGTGAAGGAAGTGGTAGTAGGTCGATGAGGTGGTGCATGAGCGGCGGGGTGAGCGTTATGAACACAGGTGAAATGACAAAAAGGTAAAAATTTTCATCCAACATCATTTTAATACTTACTAGGTAAGAGGCTTGCATATGTGGTAATATATAGTGAGTTTTCTTATAAACCATCCCCTATAATAGTAGTTGTAGAGGTTACAATAGTAGTTGTAGGGGGATTACAAATTTAAAGTGCCTTTTAACCTTTTCTTTTGTTCCACTTTGATCTGAATTGGTCCGACAAAGTAAAAAAAGAGATAGCTAGTTGATTTGTTACATTGCATATACACGCCATGTCATGTTCATGTTACTTTATTGCATGTGAAAAAACTCCTAATCATATTAAGACGAAAAATCGTGTGAATGTAAGTTTAAGAAATGATACGTGTGCATTGCACGACCGTATGCCTAATTTATAAATGAAATTTCGTATTTTTATAAATACTTCATAACATGTACATGTCTTTTGAGCACGTGTTATAAACCCTTTTAAAATAATCTTGGATTTTGATATTCAAACTTATTAATTATTAGAGAGGAAAAAAATAGTCAAGTTGATAAGACTAGGCGAAAATTCAAAATTTTAATAAAAAAACAAGTAGAGTTCGTTCTCATAATTCATAACTATATCAATAGTTCATAAAATTAAATTGTGAAGATACAATCAAGCCAAAGGTCGTTTTTAGATAACTGTCCAATAATACATCAAGGGGGCTTCATTGCTTCAATAATATTTATAATCTATAATCTATAACTTATAATAAAATACGTAATTAAACTTTGATGATGTGGTATTCAATGGAGGCCTCAACCCCTCCTTGAATGTGCCACGTGGTATTATGTAAGACTTTTTTAATTTTTGAGTTTTTTTAATAAATCTATATATATTATAATTATTTTAGGAAAAGATAAGAATTTAAAAACAAAATTAAATTTTCTCTCTAATGTTTCCTCCCATAACTTTTAAACTTTTAAACGTTAATACCTTTTATATACGAGATTTTTTAAAGAAAAAAATTACACCAAATTAACGAGCGTTTTATTATCTTTCCAACGAGTACCATAGTGCTATATAAAAACGGAGAGAAAAACAACTATTTTTGTGGGATTTTGTTTTCATATATATTTTACTCTACTAATAAATCACAAACGATAAACATAACTTCATAGGCAGATATTCTTTTTTTTATATTTGAATATATGATAACTTATGGCAGAAATTTGTTTAAAATAAATAATAATAATAATCATTAATCATATATTGGCAAATCATTAATTATGTTGTCATATTAGATATTTTATTATGTTATATTAGATATTTAAACCCCGGGACACTCCCGGGATAAAAGCTAGTATGTATATATATATATATATATATATAATAACTTATAATAAAAGAATTGAACATTGATGATGTGGCATTCAATGGAGGCCTCAACCCCTCCTTGAAATGTGCCACGTGGCATCATGTAGGATTTTTTAATTTTTGAGTTTTTTTAATAAATCTATATATATTATAATTATTTTAGGAAAAGATAACAATTTAAAAACAAAATTAAATTTTCTCTCTAATGTTTCCTCATATAACTTTTAAACGTTAATATCTTTTATATACGAGATTTTTTAAAGAAAAAATTACACCAAATTAACGAGCGTTTTATTATCTTTCCAACGAGTGCCATAGTGGTATATAAAAAACGGAGAAAAAAAACAACTATTTTTGTGGGGTTTTGTTTTCAAATATATTTTACTCTACTAATAAATCACAAACGATAAACATAACTTCATAGGCAGAGATTCTTTTTTTTTTTTATTTGAATATGATAACTTATGGCAGAAATTTGTTTAAAATAAATAATAATAATAATAATAATAATAATAATATTCATTAATCATGTATTGGCAAATCATTAATTATATTGTCATATAAATATTTTATTATGTTATATTAGATATTTCAACCTCGGGACACTCCCGGGATAAAAGCTAGTGTATATATATATATATATATATATATATCTATTAATATATATAAAAGAATTGAACGTTGCTGACGTGGCGTGCAATGGTGGCTTCAACCTCTCTATGAAAGTGCCACGTGGCATCATAATTGAAAGATTTTAGTGATTTTGAATTATTTCGATTTTTTAATAAAAAAGAAAAAGATAAAACCCTAAAAGAGATTGAGTTATTTTAGGAAAAAATAATTTAAAAACAAATTTAAATTTCCCTCTCTCATATTTCTTCCCACAATTTTTAAACGTTAATATATCTTATATACGAGATTTTTTAAAGAAAAAAATTACACCAAATTAACGAGCGTTTTATTATCTTTCCAACGAGTACCATAGTGCTATATAAAAAACGGAGAAAAAAACGACTATTTTTTGTGGGGTTTCGTTCATACAAGAAAAAAAAAACACAAAGTGTTCAGGTTATTCATTGATCATGTTTTTTCTTTTAAACCAGCTTCTTATTTACGATGTTGAATTCAGCCCAATCGTCATGCTATCATTGAAATTTTACTTTTCTAAATATTGATAGGTATATTTCACCAAGAGAAGATAGGAGAAAGAATCGTGTAACACTTCAACACATGGTGTTACCTTATAGCAAGGTTAATTTTTTATTTATTTAATTACAAGAGCAATAATTATTACTATTAGTATTAGTATTATTAGAATGATTATATTTTTTCAACCCCGGGACCCTCCCGGGTAATCACTAGTATATATATATTGCAAAGCTAGATATCCTACATGTCATAATATTATGCAATCTCTCCTTTGAGAGATGCCACATAGGATGTAATGTGGCAACTTTAGACCAATTAAAAAAAACCAAATAATATATTACTCGTAAAACCTAATCTACTAAATCTAAATATTAAACTTTTATTAGTTTCTCTCTCATGTTTCCTCCCATAACTTTTAACGTTAATATCTTATATATACGAGATTTTTTAAAGAAAAAAAATTACACCAAATTAACGAGCGTTTTATTATCTTTCCAACGAGTACCATAGTGCTATATAAAAAACGGAGAAAACATGACTCTTTTTTGTAACCTGGCAGATATTGTGTCGGGTTTGAGATTAGTTTAAAAAAATTATGGGTTTGGGTCAGGTTTGGGATTAGGTGATACCCGACCCCATTACCCGAAACCACATAGCCAAATACCCGAACTATATACCCAATCATATAACCATAAATTTTTTAACGCATCACATAACCCTTAGACTAATGCGTTCGATATTTGCAATATACGTGCAACATCATAAACTAAAAACTTTATAGTATCTAACTAAAATATATGTATGGTTATTATAATACTATTTCAATAAATAACTTTTTTTTCTTATTTCATGTTAGTTCTTTTTAGAATGATCGATTACAGTTTTTCTGCATGTAACTGTAAAACGCATCAGTGTATTTCATATGTAAAATTGATATGTTATATTAGATATTTTAACCTGGGACGCTCCCGGGATAAAAGCTAGTTGGCAACAAATGTAATTTCGTAAGCACCATTAGCCTCAAGGACAAGTTTACATGCATAAGGGTCCCTGTTAAATTTATAATAACAAGAACAACAATCAACTGATCAAGTCAATGTTAATATTACAATAGCTACCATTAGCCTCAAGGGCGGTTGAATTGAAGATAAATGTCAGTAACATAAGACATTGGATGTTTAGTTATTGAGTGTCAGTGAACCAAAACGTAGACCGAATCTAACGGATTAAAGGAAACAACTCTATATATTTAGTAGTGGTGGTAGTAGTGGTGGTAGTAGTCGTGGTGGTGGTGTGGTGGTGATGGTGGTAGTGGTAGTAGTACGTAGTAGGAGCAATCCTCGTCATCGTCAGAGTAGGAATAATTCTAAATTTATTTTTAAAAATCATATGACCTGTATTTTGTGACATAACGGCTAACAACTAATTAAAAGCATAAAAATGTATGACCAATATATACATAACTACACAATGTTAAACTACTTATTTCTCTCTTGAGTTCAATCAAAGAAACACCTAAGCAGTTTAGCACCCTTACACCAAAGATTACAAGACTACATCGATGATGAACCAACATGACTAAAAGTCTTTAAGTAAGCAATGGACACCAAGTTGCAAACATTTAACACATATACATATCTTTATGTGTAAGTGCATGTGAAACACAACTTAAAAGAGTATACAATACCTACGCATTGAGGGTCCATGAAGTGCCAGGTACAATGATGAAAGATTGAGAGAGGGCAAACGAATATATGTCTTGCGGCCGTCCTTTGATACATCATATATAATCTCATGTATTGTCATGTGTTCTTTTTTTTTTTTTTTTACAATAAGGGTATAAATGTAATTTCATATCAATCAAACAGCTTTTTTTAACATACTCTTGGACATGACACTAGTGATCATAAGTGTTTAACTAACCAAATCTATACCTAATAAATAAGTGTTCCGTCATGTGTCACAATTTTGTGAGTCTTCTTCACCTATTTCACTCCTTCGTATTCTATTTCTAAAATAAAAAAAAAACAATAGTAATAAAGCATAGTATATTAAAAATTTCAACCGTGGTAGATACATGGGTTTTGAACCTGATAAATAAATAAAAATTATATCGGTCAATCACACTAATCACTAATCGCGAGTCTCCATCTCTATATATATATAAGTAAAGATCAACCTCCCTACTCTATAAGCAATTCAATCTCTGTCTCTCTCCCAGAATCTCTGGATCCACTAACTGATCAACACAAGATCATGACTAAAACACACTCTTTCATGGTATGATCCTTTGTTTCTTCAACTTCACACGTTTCATGTAACAATTGTTGATTAAATTCTGTTTTGTTTTGTTTCTCAAATTGTTTAGGTGATCGAATCTTCTAACGTCAAATATGATGAGGTGAAGTTTAAATATTCTCGTAAAAAATCATGCTTTGATTTTACTTTAAAACTTTTTTTTTTATATATTTTTTTTGTAGGAGTTCATTACAAATTCAAAGGGAATGAAGCTTTTCACATGCCAATGGATTCCAATCGATTGTGAACCGAAAGCTTTAGTCTTCCTTAACCATGGATATGCTATGGAGTGCAGTGTCTCCATGAAGGGTGAGCTTGTTGAGTTGTTTCTGAAGTTTAAATAAACATATTTATTTATATTATGATGTGATAAAAATTTTAATAATTAGGAACTGCAATGAGGCTTGTTAAGGCGGGATTCGGAGTTTATGGAATAGATAATCAAGGCCATGGAAAATCTGATGGAATTCAAGGACTCATCAGTTGTTTTGATGATTTGTTGATGATTGTTCTCAGTTTTTCACAACCATTTGTGGTATATTTTATTTATAGGTTCTTGAGATTTTATTTCTATTTTTAGTAAACAAAAGACCTTCAGAAAAAAAATTGTGGAGTTTTGTTTTTTTTCTTGATATATGGATAACCATTGGGGTTTTTTTTTTCTAAATAAATAAATTAAAAATTAAATAAGATGTTGGAATTGAAATTGAGAAAATAGCAAAAAAGAAACCAACCAACATTCGCTCTAACAATCATTTGTTTTATCTGACCTTCCCATTTCGAAAATAATCAAAAGTATATTAAAAAAATAAAGGTGTAATATTAGGTTTGCAGTGGTACATCGCCATAGTGGAAAAAACAATTCACAAGGAATACGTAATGATAAACGAGAAAATATAAGCATGACACATGAATACAAGAATTTTACATGGTTCAATCCAATGGAAAACCTATATATATGAATATATAGGACTAAACTGGGGTTTTAGGCTTGATGAACAAGAAATCCTATAAAGGACTAAACTAGGGTTTTAGGCTTGATGAACAAGAAATCATATAATTAGCCTTTTAAATATCCAAATAAACGAGCCAAAGACTTCACACCCAACATTTATGTTATAAACGCCAACGGCCAATTTATTTCACCTTGCAAATTAACTCGAGTATAAGTTTTATTCACTTTATGTAATTAATGTATTTATTTTCAGAAAGAAAAGAGAACAAAAATAAATTGAGGATATTACTTGGAGAATCCATGGAGGAGAATGGTTCTCCGCTTACACAGGACAAAACCAAATTTCTGGGATGGTGGAGTCTTGGTTGCACCCATGTGTAAGGTGTGTGCACCCTCTTCACTCTATACTTCTAGTAGTATTCTTGTTTAATATTGTAGATATAAAAGTTAGTAATAGATAAAGTATATGATTCAAACTATATCCTACTATTTTCATCATCATTATAGATAGGGTTCAAAAAGTGTGATTGGCCTAATATATATCCACTATGCTATGTTAGAAAACATATAATGAAAATTCAATACAATACCAAACTTTTTGACACACAAAAACCTAACAAAGAATTCACGGATTTGTTTAGTCTAAACATATTAAAGTCATTTTCAAGTCAAACGCACGGCTCGTTTAGCTTCAAAGGGTCATGTCGGTCGACTTAGCGACTTCATGGATTGACCTGTTTATTTTATATGCATGTTAAGAAGTGAGAAATTACAAGAATAGACATCTGACCAATGTTTGTTACCAAAAATAACAAATGGCGGCTAAGCCAACAAATTTGTGGGCAAAAACGGTGCCTAGACTCCAATTTGCCAGCTTAGTCGGCGTTTGACTATTTTGATAATTTTACTAGTAAAATTATTATTTTTGTAACTTTCCCTTTACGAAAATGTTTTATGCCGTTGTTAAAACCGACCGCCTACGTTATACCTAAATTTATATACGTTTGCATTTTTAGCGGACATTTGTTATTTTAGAGTGCTAATAAAAAAAATCATGATTTATGTTGTGTTTGTGTTCATGTGTCTGGCGCAATTTTCCATATCTATTATAGTCCAAAAAAGTTCATATTAAACGGGTCGTGTTCTCATCAATCTGTGAGACAATGGATCGAGTTCAAGTGACACGATAACAAAGCTCAAGTGTAAATTAAATTTTATCAATAAACGACCACGAGTCAAAGTTTAATACAAGTGACAAGTCTATTACTAATAATGTAATAAGGTATAAAAAACATTTGTGGAATGTTTGTAGAATTGGTTAATAAATGGTAATTATGTTAAAAAAGTTTTATGTTTTAAAGTTCAGATTGCAGACAACATGAGGCCACCACAGCTTGTGATGAACATTCTCTTACAACTTAATCGAATCATACCAACTTGGAGGATCGTCCGGGTGAAGATATTATTGAGCTTGCATTTAGAGATCCTATAATTAGACAAACAGGTAAACATTTATAACCAACTCTGATGTTGATTTAAAATTTGTTTCAATGATTTAAAGCATTTGTTTTCGATCTTTGTGATAGATTCGTGACAACCCGTTATGCTACAAAGGTCGCGTGCGCCTACAAACTGCTGTAGAATTGTGTTTACTGCTGCCGTAGACCTTGAAAACCGATTGAAAGAGGTTAACAATGCCGTTCTTAATTGTGCACGGAGAGGATGACAAGGTAACCGATCCTTGACGAGTAAACTTCTATACGAGTCTGCTTCTTACCACTGACAAGGCTTTTAAGTTGTACCCAGGAATGTGGCACGCGCTTACATATGGGGAGTTTGTTGAAAACACTGATACTGTTTTTGTTGATATTATTAGTTGGATCAATGAGAGAGTTGGCCGAAAGAACTCGCAATTGGAGAGGGAGCAAAAAACCATAAATGACGAGCTATCTAACAAAATTTAATGATAACTATGGTTTGTGAAAAGTTGTAGTCAAAAGTTTGTATCCTTGTACTACTATGCATAATAATCATAACTTGTCTTCCTAAGCTATCCAGGATAAAAACTCAGAAAAACTAAAAAACGGGCTTAAATGCGCCAGAGCTTCAATACCAAACTTGACTAGGTTCATAAGCCTGTTACGGATATAAATATAATAATTTTATTATACATATATATATAATTATGATACATAACCAAATAGTATAACTTTATTGTATGTTATAAACTTATAGTTACAAGTATATATATAATTAATATTTAATAACTAGCAAACAGGTCGAGCATGAGCCGAGCTCGTGCCTTAAACATAGAGCTCAAACGAGCAAAAGCTCAAACTCTTTTAAATTAAATGAGTTAGGCTCGAGCTTACACGAGCTCCAGCTTGGCTCGTTTACAACACTGGTATAGAGTATATGCAGATAAAATGTTTATAAAACAGAGATAGACAAAAAAAACATAGCACAAGCGCAATAGGCTGGTAAAAGAACAAGATAAACATACCTGAATGTGCTGAAGCAAAATTTTAGATGACAAAATATATTTTCAGATCATAAAATACAGATTAATTCAAGATTACGAAGGCACAAAAATGTATTTGCAGTTGTCCTGTTTGTCAAGTTTAAGAGTAAAATACAAAAAATAATAATAATAATATTTTGACCAGATAATATGATTCATAATCCTAATCAATTAGAGCATCTCAAACCTCTAAATCTGCAAAATTTGAATCCGATTCAGGATGGTAACCTTCATCTTTCATCAGTTTACTCAATCTGTTTAGTTCCAAACGAATTTCTTTAACTTGTGGATGTAATGGTCTCCAACAACAAACAGTGACAGTGACTCTTAAGCTCGATCCAGCTACACCTGGCTCCTTACTCACCCCACGAACGTTCATCATTCGTCTGACCCTTTCAACATCGTCTGATCTTCCAAGAGCCTTATAAATATGGATAATAACACATATGCAGAGATTCTGGTGACCCCAATTCCATTAATTTCTCTCCTGCATAAGCTCCTAATTCATAGTTATGATAATTCCTACAGGCACTTAATAGTATCCGCCATAAACATAGACCATGATCAATGGGTGCTGATTCAATAAAATCTTTTGCTTCGTTGAGCTTTCCACGCGGCTCAAAAGATCAACCATGCATGCATAATGATCTATTCTTGGAATAATACCGTATTCATTCGAATCATATTGAAATAATGCCATCCTTTTTCTACCATTCCATGTGGCTACAAGCAGTGAGAACATTAACAAAAGTAACATAATCCGGTTTTGTACCTTCAATCTGCATTTTCGTGAACAATTCAAGCGCTTCAATGCCTTGCCCGTTCTGGGAAAGACCTGAAATCATTGAGTTCCATGAAATAACATCTCTGATGGCATTCTAGTAAATACAAGATCTCATCTCTAAGGCTTCCACATTTAGCATACATGGTTGACAGTGCACCTCCAATTGGAGCCTCGAGCCCAAATCCATGTTTGATAGTAGTGGCATGAATTTGTTTTCCTTGCTCGAGTGCAGCAAGATTTGAGCATGCTTTTAGGACACTTGCCATTGTTGGCTCATTTGGCGATATACCTTTTGTTTGCATTTTACAAAACAAGTCATAGCATGCTCGTTCTCTCCATTTTGAACATACCCTCAATCATTGAAGTCCACAACACGACATCTGGTTCTTGTAAATGATCAAACCCCTTCCGAGCATCGTCTAAGAAACCACATTTAGCATACATATCAACTACAGCCGTCATTATGTAAATTTGATATTGGAACCCTAGCTTAATCAAGTATGCATGTGTCTCCTTTCCCTCCCCAATAGCCGAACCATCACTACAAGCATTAAGGACCCAACTAGTGTAAATTCACTAGCAACTAACCCATTAAAATGCATTTTTGAGAACAATACCAATGCCTTTTTATGATCTCCACCCTGAGCATAGCCGGTGATCATCGCAGACCATGTGATAGAGTTCTTATTGCTTGACAAATCAAATGCCTTGACAGCCTCATCAAGCTTCCACACTTTGAATACATCGTGACAATCGCATTACCAACAGATACATGAGATAATAACCCATATTTGAGTCCAAGACAATGAATTTGCGATCCAATATAAATATATTCAGGCAAAGTAAACGCACTTAAAATGCTCGTGACAGCAAACTCATTCACATACTCCTCTTCGTATGCTACCAACTTCCTAAAAAGCTCCAAAGCTTCACCACAAATCCTCTGCATCGAATACCAGAAATCATAGTAGCCCAAGAAATCGAATTTCTCTCAGGCATTTCATCAAACACCTTGCGAGCATCTTCAACCAACCCCGCTTTACAATACATGTTTAACAAAGAAACTACCAACAAAAATGTCCTCACATCTTCCTAACTTAAAGGCAACCGTATGTGCTTGTTTCCCTCCAAAAGAATCCCCTAAAGCTGACGCAGCAGTAAAAGCACCAGCGAAAGTACGCGCATCGGGTAGCACCAAATGCTCTTGGCTCATCATATTCTTGAACAGGTCCATCACAACGACAGAGTTCTGGAACCCACCCAGTTGAGAGTATCCGTTGATTAATGAGTTCCATGAGACAACGTCCTTGTTTTCGATGCTTTCAAAGCTTGATGAGCTTCGGGTAAGCGATGGCACTTGGCGTAGAAGTTAACGAGGGTATTGGCAATGTAAGAGCAGTGTATGGAGCCGGTTTTGATAATATGAGCATGGAGTGTTCTGCCATTTGAGAGGTTCTTGTGTTGGGTGTATTCGAGGAATTGCGTGAAGATGGATCGATAATGAGGGGCTGCTGTCATTAACCTTATCTTGTATATAATCAAGGCTTTTGTGTGAATATTTCTCGGAGGAACACCATAACTCACAGTGGAAGTACCAGTTTTAAAAAAATGACTGATGGAGGCAGAATCGCAGAGATGAGCAACCTTCATAGCCTGTTATTTCAAAGTTATGTAAGGGTTATGCTTTATGAATAATAGAAATTCTCCTAACGAATTGAGCGGATAAAACACAGAGATTTAGTTATATGTTCCCAACATAGGATTTTTTTTACTTAATAATTAAATTTTATAAAAGAGAAAGCTAGTCATGCAGATAAACACCAAAGGCCATATGTAACCTCATCTAAACCATCAAAATCGCTTAAGTCTCTAACCAAAACCTTATAAGATGGAATGCGCAGAAATGGAAACATCGAACGTGTTTCTATTACCCTGTGAAAAGAAACGGGTGTGTTCTATTAACTTATCAGACCCTGTTACTGGATAAAATATCAGGATAACGGGTTATATCAGACTTTCGATAACATAATGAGGATGGAGCTCTGGATTATATACTTTTATTAGTTATTTCAACTGAGTTACACCAACCCACATAGAGCAATGTGTGTAATATTCTATGTGCTTGCTTTTTTCATGACACAAACGAATATAAACAAACACAACACAAATACTAATAAATCACCCACGAACATAGAGCAGCATCAATGCACTAGAAAAATTGAGCATCGACTGTTATCTTAAAGTTCTATTAGCAGAGAAAAAAACCTTATGCAAAATATGCACCAAAATTTAAACAGAATCACCACAAATAGGAAGCTGATTACTTTCAAAATTTCAAAGAACAGGGACATGACAACCAGCAAAATCAACAGAGTGAATAAGCCTACTAATTATTCACGCTATGTCGCTATCTACATCAGAAATTATATTGTCCTTTAGCCCGGAAGTTGTTCGGTTCCTTGACAGAGTCCAACGTGTCGTTCACATCAATATTTCGACCTCTAGGGCCAGCTTGTTGCCCGTCTACGTGCCATCCTAATGTAATTGCCTTTTATTATTCGAGTATTAATGAATTTAAATTAAATAATAGTGCATTCTCAATTGGGAAATTTGTGTACAATTAGCTGATGTTGAATGGCTGATTGTTGGGTCAATGGGATGGTGAGGCGGTGTCCTACTGAATACAACCAAAAACTGAAATTAAAAATATACTTAAACTAGTATTTGTACCCGGGCATTGCCCCGGAATATGTTTTCTATAAGTTTTGAATACAAATGTATACATCTAATGAATTAAACATAAGCTATTACATCCGCAAGCAGGCCCTATATAGGTTGATAATCCATGGAATGTTGGTGATTCTTACATTACATTCACCGCAACAGATTCCTAATCAACTATATATTAAACCACATTAATTAAATGTGGCTACATTCACCATAACAGATCCATAATCAACAAATTATACACAACTGTTAATGATAAAACTAACACTCCTTTCTTAAATTGCAAGGCAGATTACCAAGATCCGTCTTCCTCGCTCACTTATCTATGCTCATTGAAATCAAAATACAAATGAATAAACAGCACGCCATATCAATGTACCAAAAAAAATAGTACGAGTAGAAATTATAAACACCTAACACTCTTACAATAAAACTTCATGATCATCATAGTTATCAAAGGTGTTAGGCGCGTTCAAGGCGCATAGGCCCTTGAGCCTATGGCCTAGGCGCAAGGCACAAAAAAAGTGGGGGCTTGAGATAAAAAAAAGCGAACAAAGAAAAAAGGAAAAATATATTATGTATTATAAAAATTATACTATTCTTCAAATAAAATAAACAAAAGCTATTATATATCATTTCCTATCATCTAATTAGTATCAAAAGTTTTATTAAGTAGTGTATTAGTGCACAAAAGAAGCTTTCCTTCGATAAAAGTAGAAATTTGGTTGGAATCTAGTCATAAACTCATAATTTAGAGAATTTGGCTGGAACTCTCCAGAATTTGGGTATCTCACTAGAATTTGTGCCTAAGCCATCACCTGGAGACTTAAAGCGCATTTGCCTCGACTTAAAGCGCAAGTGCGGAACTGCCTCGCCTCGCCTGGAAAATGGGCCTAGGCGCAAGAGGATTGGCTTTTAACAACTATGATGATCATAGTTAGTAAATTATCCGTTTGTATAAGCTATTCAACTAATGCACCGAGAAAACTAACGAATGCACATTGTATTGGACTTACACTACATATTTTACTCTGGCTTGC
This sequence comes from Ambrosia x helenae, assembly GCA_030844895.1. Classification (NCBI taxonomy): domain Eukaryota; kingdom Viridiplantae; phylum Streptophyta; class Magnoliopsida; order Asterales; family Asteraceae; genus Ambrosia; species Ambrosia x helenae. The sequence continues at coordinate 66,965 of JAUTDX010000784.1, forward strand.
ACATTGCAAACCAAGAAGGTCAGTTTTAGAAGCAAACATCCCACTAAAATCCCAAAGTAAAATAGATGAAATAACTGTAAAAATGGTAAAAACACTAACCATAAGTGGCTTAGGCTGCTATTCTCCGTAATCAGTAATCACACTACTTCCACCTGCGGAATGACATATAATGCCGATTAGGAATTGAACAACTACCATTGGAGATTAATTAACACATACCTTCTTCAACGAACATCAATCTGAATTTGATCAAGAGAATTCAGTACTGCACAATTTAATACAAAAGGTTTAAAAAAAATAAATGATTAATTCAGTACTTAACTATTTTATTTCTTTGTATATAATCCATGTTCGCCTTTATTAGTTTACATAGATGATGTTTTTCATTACAATTCTCAAAATGAAGCATCTTTTGCATTTAATAATGTACCTTACATCATTCATAATCACATTCTTTACTATATATGTTTCTCTCAATATAATGTGTGTGTTGAGTTCAACAAATGCAAGCAATATCGGGCGGTTTGCTCATATAATCATTCAACAATTTAGGCGTTCGAAAAAAAGTCATCTCATTCCATAGAGAAACAATTGAAGTAGAAATTTCAAAAAAAAAAAAGAATTGAATAAACCCATGGATACTGACAGACATTTATAATATTTAAGCTACATCCAAGGCAACAAATTCATTTAAGCATTTTATCAAACACCTGGCGTGTTTCAACCAAATCACCAAAAAAACCCGAATTCAGAACGAAAAAACGTCAAATTAACATGCTCTGGATAGGTTTATGGTACAACACCTAAACCCATAATTTGCATACTTACCAAATTTGTTAGTAATTATAAGATGATGAATAAATTGTGTGCAGGGTGGTAAACACAGACAACAATAGGGAACATAAATTAAGAAGTGACGTACATGTAGTGGACGATACAAAACAATAAACGGTTCTGCTATTGACGACGAAATACTGAGTACATGAATCCAGCGACCACAAAGATAGTCAGGTACGAGGGGCGGCCACGGCCAGTGAGAATCGGGGCCCTAAAAATTAAGGCCCAAGAAGCTAGGATTGTCTTTTCTTTTGCTTGAGGGTCGCCCGGTCCATAACGTTTTGTTTCCGAGTCTCATTTACATTGTGTTCCCTAGTTTCATTTTAGAAAAGAAATAAAGAGAAAAGAATAGAAAATAAAAATGACCTTTTGTTTAAGAGTTTTTTTTAGAGGATAAGTGTTCTAGAGTTTTTTGTTTTTTGAAGATAAATGAAGAAAAAAGTAGGCTTATTTTCATCCTTTCAAATTGGAGAGATTTCTAGAGAAGAGAAAGGAAAAAAAACGGAAAAGAAAGTGAGGGAAGGTTTTTATGTCCTTTCTTTTCTTTTCTCTCGTTAAGTAAACTCGGAAACATAGCGTTAAGGAAGGAAAAAAGAGACAAAGGAAAAGGAAAAGACCGTTGTTTCAAGTTTTTTTAAGAGGGAAAATGATTGGATATGTGCTTTAACTTTTAAAGTTTTTTGTATTAAGAATAGAAAAAAAAAAAAAAGAGGGAGGAAATGAAAAGAACACAAGCCTTATTTTCATTCTCTCAAACCGGATGGGGCATATCGTAAATGTTTAATAAGTACATCGGAATATCGGGTTAGCGGCATGTTGACGCTTTATTACTTTTGTAAAAAGTACAAATACGTAATATGAGGATCATTTTCAGAATTACGAAACGAGTAGAGGGGGCATTTGCCCCTGACGGGAACAGTATTGATATCTATCTATGTTGTTCAGTTGGTACCAGCTTGCTTCGTTTCTGTAAAAGATTTTGTGTTTGGAGAAAAAATGACACGATAAGTTATCGTGTCGTATTTTACCTCTCAAGTCTCAAGTCATCATGTTTTATCGTGTCGTGTCTAACACGATATGTCAGCTTTTAAATAGGTTACCATAAATGTTAATATAATAAAATTTGATGATCTCATAGATGTTAAACGTAGCATTATCTTTGACTTAAAAATCCAAAATTTAGCCGACCCCTGCTTTTTTAAATAATATAAGAATCTTATGTTATTACTCAACCAGTTATTTGATCATTTTGTTGAACACCGACTAAAATCAATATAATATGGTATATTTGTTAGCGTATATAATAAAACACACAGTGGTCGATACAAATGACTAATAAAACATCAAAGCATGATTTAGAAAAACAGATAAACACGACATTTTCATGTCTGCATACATAAACTAGTTTGGGACGAATCCTACAAATATCAACAATGCCTTGTTTAAAACACCATATATATGTATTTATAATATTTTCTTAGTTACATTATCCATAGTAATTGCAGTTATTTTTTTAATAGATTTTGATTTTTTAAGAAAATACAGAACATATTTAGATGGTGCCACCTTTAACATCTTATAAGATCATCAAATTCTTATGATTATATGGTAAAATTATCATAAATATTTATCGTCATCTAAATCCTAACAAGCATTTGCAACTTTGTATTATAAACTGATATAAAGGGATAATAGCATTCTTTAACAAAAAAAAAAAGAAAAAGAAAACAAACACAACTTATAACACTACACTGTACACTGCTTAACTATACAAAAAATAAATCACCGTTGCCTCATTTTCAAATCATTCTTTTAACGAAAAACAAAACCATACGGTAATGTGATAATTTTGACCCATTTACCTAAAACGGGTCAACTTTCTATATCCTATTTTATCTGTAACAGAAACTCTCAAATTTAATTTAAATATAGTGGAAAAGAGTAAAAAACTCAAATGGGTCAATGTGGTCAAACGGAACAGAAGTCACGCAATATGTTTTACACGTAAAACCCATAGACCGACCAACTTTTTTTTATAAATAAAAAACGAATAAAAATGTGTTGATTGGTGGGGCCAACCCTACCCAAACCAACTTGGGACCCATTAAAAAAAGCCCGTTTGACCCGAACTATTTGACCCATAACCCATCCATGATCCATTAACCAGACTTTTCAAGCAGAAACCAACTCTGCTGCCAACTTATCAAACAGAAAGATTTCAATCTCTGTCACGAGAGAATCCAACTCGTCCACCGGATCGAACCACGATGCTCTTCCGACGGCCTTCTCAGGACCCGTCATCAACTCCTTTTTCTTGACTGTGTAACAATGCAGACAGTTCTTCCTCAATAACATCTCTCCTCAACATACTACTCATCTTTCTTCTCAAAGGCTTCGCACTAATCCTAATGTCTACCCGTGGTCTCACAATATCTGTCATCCCTGAATTTATGCGATCAACAGAAGCCTTCTTTCTGCTTTATGCCATAACTCCTGCTTCCCGTATTTCTTCTCTAATGTTTCAAAAACCGATGGACCTGCCATACATCTGTAGAATGCCATCTTTCAAAGCATATCTCCACATTTTTGAACCCTGATTCGTTTAGTACATCTACCATGTATGAAAAGTACCGGACCTTTTGCTCCGGAAAATATTGGTGAGATTGTGTTTTGATCAGTACAAGTAGATCTTTCACTTTCACTAGATGGTAAACATCTCAGGCTTCTTGTCATTTTCTTCTGATTCTGACTTGAGAAGCTGAAGCTGCATCCACAGACCTACAAAATGCCCATATGGTCATACATGAGATAATGTAACTTTGTAATCAATTCAACATTATTCATAAAAGAAGTTCACTATTTGCAGACAATGTGATTTGGGTCAATCCAATTGTAACAACAGAATTACTTGACCCGGTTGAGGTATTACCACCTCTAATATATATGGTTATGATTCACATAGATTTATCTTCCATAAACTTACCACGGAGATCGGTTTTTGCGCTTGGAAAACACTCGGAGCTTGATGAATTGTCTTCCCTGAACGGTGTTTCTAGAACCGAATTTGGACTGTGCTGGTACGATTCAATCTTACCATCAGAATGTTCTTCATCAGTATGTTCACCATTTGATGATACCGAGTCATCTTCATGGGACCTAATAGGTGAACCCTGCAAATGTAACGAGTAAGCACGAATCTCTAAATACAAGATCTATATACTTAACCAAAATGAGCATTTAGGCTATCAGACCTACTGAATTATACCTGTTCAGATGAAAGATCTGATAAATCGGAAGAACATTCTTCTTTCATGGAACAGTTGCTTCTGTCTTTCGTGTCACCATGAAAAGACTCGACATTTTTGGTTGCTGATTCTGCATCACAACTTACAGTGAAGGGGGTTGATGAATTTGAAACCAAACAATTCTTCTTGGTGTTTATAGCCATAGCCCTTCTAATTGCTTTCACAGATTTTGTGTTCCGGTTAGAAGATAAGTCCAAGCCTTTAAAGATTGGTAATTTAGCAACGGAGTCATGGTTCCAACCTTCTTTGCTTTTATACCTATAGACTTTACAAAATCCGGTTGCTGTTGTTGGGACACTTTGTTCATTTTATGCCTCTCCAATACTTGTTTTTGGCTTCCCAGGCGTAAACGCTCTGAGAATCACGTAGAAATGATGGTCCAGAAACATGTTGTACATTCCCTAAATTCGGTCTCAAGACAGCGTTCCTTTTAGGCAAAGTTCCACTTTTTTCATCATTATCTGAACCGAAAACAACGGGTGGCTTCACACCCTGCATTCCATCAAAACGCAAACTTTTCCGTTCAAAATCTCTCGATAAAGAATCATCATTCGTTCTATTATTCGCCCGTTTCTTGGATCCCACAACACTGCTTGGTGAATCTTTTCTTGACCTCTTCCCTATAGAACCAACCTTCTGCAGATAATTCTGTGACAACACTCTTTGTTGTCTAGAAACAGGCTGCTGGCGAGGCGGCGTCTCATCAATACCCATCAATTCTGCAATAACACTACTCGGTGTCTTTCGATTGTTTTCCATCGCCTTTGACAAGTTCAAATCTATAGAGAAAACATAAAAACAAAACACCCTTAACCTTATTCCTAAAATCAAATAATGACATCAAAATTAAATTGTGAAGTAACTTCTACTGAAAAATTAGTAATAAAAAACCTAAAAAAAATCCCAAATTGCTTAAACAGAAATTAGTATGATAGTATCAATTTAATCTAATTAACTGTTTCTCAAAACAAAAATCACATATAAAAAAACATCAAGATCATCACATGACAACAATACAAATACAAATATAAACATTAAAAACAAAATAAATCAAGAAAAACAAACCTGATGATAACAATTCTGCTTCAAAAACGAAGAATAAACAGCTGGATCTGTAATCAACACATCACAATCATACTATACTACTTCCGTGATCACAACAGCTCAAATCAATACAATAAAGAGATAAGAATTGGACGCGTATAAAGTAAAGAATGAATCAATGAATTGATTGTAAATAATAAATAGTAAAAATGGATATGGTCGATTAATCTGTGTGATAAATGAAGGCAAAAAATGGGAATAAGCGAAGAAGGTGGAATGTAGATGAGACAAAGAAGGATAATAATTGAAGAAGCGTTATTATTAAATTAAATTAAATTAAAAATAAAATAAAATAAGAGAAACGGAAGACGAGAAGGAACTAGGGTTTTGTGAATCACTGTAGGCGCCGCCCATCAATATTTATACGGTACGATGACAGTGAGGTCAACGCTTTAAAGAAATGCGCGCCATAATTGTGGCGGGTAAATACCTGAAATTGCTATTTCCAGATTTTTCACTTTAGTCCTCTCGGATTTATTAAATTTACAAAAGACACTAGACTTAAAAAAAGGAAAAAAAAAGGCCAATACTTATTTTTTATTGTTAAATGATTTTTTCAGAAAAAAGGAAATCATAATAAATTGCAGAAGAATGGTAGGTAGGCACCAAGCGGGCATTAAGTTGCGTTGCTACCTTCTATTGAATCGCAAGACATATCACCCTAAAAATAAATCATTGGTTCCTCGAGGTCGGAGAATAAGGAGAATTATTGTGAATGACCTTTTGTACACAAATCAATTTAGTACAACGTTTTATCAATGATGTATATGTTGTCTTTAACCATAAATGCTTGCAAAGTTTTCTAGTTAACTATTCATTTATAGTTTATAATACTTTCTAATACTTTTTGAAGTTTGTTTTTGCCTAGGTTAACCTGAACTTGACCCTTTTAACTAGACGTTTTAAACCTGAAATTGACACAAACTCATTTAGAGTAAACCTAAACCCATTATTTCGTGTTAAGTTTGGGCCGTGTCATTAATTCACATCCCTAAATTTCTCCATTTCTACCTGCAAACTTTACATGTTATTAAATTGAAGTGCATGGTCTAATAGACAAAAACAACAATAGTTGAGGGGGCAGTAGCAAAGTTTCCAATTCTTTTTTTTTTTTGAACGGCAAATTTCACACCCTTTTTTACACCTTTTACATCCTTTATGCTCATCCTTGGAGTTGAACTCCCAACCTCACCCAAGAGAGGATTTCCTCTCTACCACTAGGCTATAACCTAAGTGGCAAAGTTTCCACTTCTTGCTTTTGGTAATTGTTATTGTCTTTATTTACTTATTCCAAAAATTTATTTATAACTTTTTTTTATTTTTATGATATTATATACAGGGGTCGGTTCAAATACAAAGTCACAAAAACATGCGAAGTGTGCGAAGTTACGTAACATACAAAATTACGTAACATGGACAGAATACCTACTAGTTCCATAACTAAAATCACGTAACATATAGTCCATTACCAAAAGTTACGTAATTTTGTATATGTGATTTTTTTTAGTTATGAACTAGTAATGATTCTGTTTATGGTATGTAATTTTGTTACGTGATTTTAGGTATGAACTAGTAGTGATTCTGTCTATGTTACGTAATTTTGTATGTTTACGTTTTTTAAGGGTATGGAAAATTTTTTATGTAAAGTTTTGAATGATTCTGTCTTATGGTACGTAATTACGTAATGACACTATATGTTACGTGATTTTAGTTATGAACTAGTAGTGATTCTGTCTATGTTACGTAATTTTGTATGTTACGTGACTTCACACACTTCGCACGTTTTCATTACTTTGTAGAATAATCGTCCCCTATATATTACATTTTGCTATGTCAGTTGCACTCACAAAAGTTACTATTGCAAAGTATCGTCCAATGAAAAGCCACTACTCAAAATCGCCCAAAAAAACTCTTTTCAAACCGCCCAAAACATTATGAAACCGCCCAAAAAAATAATAAGCCAAACCGCCCAAAAAAGGTATTAAACCGCCCAAAAAAATGTTTCAAATCTCCCAAAAAGGATGTCAAGGGCTTAGAGCATTCACAGTAAATCCTCTATCTCCATCTCTATAACTACACTAAAAATCACTACCTTTTTCTCTCATTTTCTATTTAATAATATTTATTCTATACTTTTATCATTACCTTTTCTCTCTTCTCTACTCACAATAAATCCTCTATCTCCATCTACATATTTTCTCTCTCCTCTACTCACAACCACTTATACCCACTCTATATAATATAAAGGCCTCCCTCACACTATTATAGAGCTTCTATTGTGAATGCTCTTAGGCATGGATATGTAAGTGATTTTTTACTTCCAACAATAAAAACCCTCAAGTGGGGGGTGCATTAGCCCACTACTCAAAGTCTTATCGTACTTGCTTCGATGGTAGAAAACAATATATGTTGATTGTCCTCTAAATTGAAATTTTCTTCTGTCTGAATCGATATTATCCCATTCCAATAACGTCCCGATAACGTCTCAGGCAAATATCGAATTGGATACATGATTTTGGGGTATGATTTTTTATTTATAAAATTATATTGATACCCGTTTTAATAGATAAAATACACTAGTTACGATCAGATAAAATATATATTATCAGCTAAAGAAAAATTGTAGTCAAAATCGTTCAAACAAAAGCATGTCAGTCCGATTTAAGATCCAAACCATGGCCGGCCCTTAATAGGGGCACACATGCGACGATCTAGGCCTGAAATTCCCGATAGGCCGAAGTTTTTAAAACACACACACACACACACACACACATATATAATACTTATACATTGTGTCGTGGGCTATTGTGATCAAATTTTTAACAACTAATCCAATCAAACAAGGCCCAACTAACTTAGATTTTAAACCCAACAAAACAAGCCTAACCCAAATTAAAATTTTAACTTGTTAAAAAACAATTTGTGGCGGTGTGGGTCTACCTTTGAGGAGCGGGAACTGGCTTGGATATTAGGATAATGATCGGTACGGTATTGTACAAGTACTTGAAGGTAAATCGGTAAAATACTGGTACCGTACTGAAAGTATCAATATCGAAAATGCCAAAAAGTCAGTACCAAATTTGTAGTGAAAATGGTTCAGTACAAGAACTTCGTAACGGTAGTAGTACTCGGTACCATTTGCCTATCCCTAATTATTGGCAAATTATGTTTTTTTTTTTTTGGTATAGGATGATTGAGTTTATATTCTATGGGCCTTATTTATTTTTAGTGGCCTCATGTCCAAAACATTGATGTCAGTGACACGAATAAATACAACGATCCTTTTTAAGTTCATCGATTCAACCCACAAACCTAAACCTGACCCGATTCTCACCCGGAAAAGCTGAAATGATAAGCTTTTAGAGAGATGTTATGCATGCCACAAGTATTTTCAATAGTTTCTTCAGATGTCCAATCAGAAGAAAAGGCACAGGACATTGACAACTAATGGACCCAACAAATTTTAGCTTCATTGTTCATACATCACAAAAACAGAAATAAACCAAAAACAGCACTAGACTGTGACTGCTTTCCCAGACAAACTGATTCACTAAGATTCCAGGTGCACCCCAACCATTCCATCAGTGTTTATGTAATATCATTACAATATATTATTTTATGATTCAATTTTACACAAATGCATACCACAGTGGGTGACCATGGTCTGTTGATTTGTCAAGTGGTACATGCAAGCTTATAGTAAGTTTACTAAAAGACTATGCATAGGGTTGTTACTTGTCTGACCCATCTGCTTGATGGTCAGATACCATCTTCTGGATCAGTTTACTTGTCTCTGATTCGGACATCCGATCAGAACCGCTTGAGGATTGACACAAGGACTGTTTGTACGACTCAAAGAATCCCCGGTTCTCTTTCTCTAACTCGTTCCACACTGCATAGAGACATTAATACTCTATTGTTAGAATAATAATAAGCAAAACATTCTCGAATAGTTTTATTTGTATTGATGATATGCGAACATGACTAAATTAAGAGAAATAAACGCAAGATCTTGCGACTGCATGCATGATCAGGACATGATTAAAAAAAACTGTGACTAATTACCAGTGGAGGTGATGACTGGTTTGATGTTTGCATGCTTAGAAAGGGCTTCCATGCACTCTTCTTTAGTCATGTGAAAGATCAAACATTTTTCAATAAGATGTTGCACCTATACATCATCAATAATTTGTGATCAACAATGAAATTAAAAACTGTCCATAAATAAAGACAAATTTAGATATATACCATGTGTATGTATGACGCTGAAGTGTCACCATTGTCATGAAGTATGTATCTGATCTTCTTTAATTACCAGCTGCTAGCAATGGTTATCAAAGAAGGTATAAGTGATCAAAGTGTATAAAAAGGAGAGGGTGGTGTGGGCCTAGGAGTCCCATGTGGGAGATAGATAATAATTGGTCAAGAGGGGATTAGAGGAGATTTGTTAATGACTATTCATGACATGTAGGAATCCCATTTGGCTGCTCAAACCCCACGTGACCAGTGGGTCCAATGGACATTCTCTACAGTTAGACTAATAGACGGCTCCTAAACTGCTAAACATCTTTAACCAATAAGAAAGCGCCATATGGCGGTTCTTGATCAAACAACTTGTTAGGTGGTGGATGTTAAATTGTCTAAGATGCATAATGGTAGCAAAAGGGAAAAAGCATTCCTATTGGACTCGACTTCTTCTGATGCTTTTAGACTAGATCTTAACAAGTTCACAGTTCAAAGCTCTTTTAGTTATGCAGGTACCTTAGACAAATTTATTCAGTAATAATGCTATAGGGAATATATAAATTTTGAAGCATATTTGAAATTCGCGGCGCAAGACGCATGTATCCCCACCCTGGTACGTGTAACTGGGAGCAGGATACATGTAACTGGCATTTAAACATGCACAAACGACACATAATAATGCGCCGAAAACCTGAAAGCCAAAATAACCATTTTTTAAAGCCACCCGTTATGACCCAAAATTAATTCCAACCCAAACCAGCTATGACCCGAACCCGAACCGAAATAACCCGTTTTTGAATTGACCCATTTTGACCCTAACCTGTTTTGACCCAAACCCATTCTGACCTGCAACCCAAACCTACCCAACCCAACCCGTTTGCCAGGCCTAAATTTACCAACTATAAAATAGTAAAAATTTTAGACAAGACGGATCTCGGTCAACATGACCTAACCTATTTTGATATGTAACCCAACCTACTCCCCACACTTTTGCCACCCCCTATTTATAACAAAGAAGTTGATACATAAATAATCCTTGTCCCCAAGGGAACTCCCTCATGGTTAAGTGGCGTAGTCCACAACCAAAACGTTGGAACTTAAAATCCTAGAGTGCAGGTTATGGTGTATTTGTCATATAAAATCTAGGAATTGTTGTTCAAAATAAAAATAAAATCCTGAATCATTTTATTGAAAAAATAATAATGCTGTCAAAATAATACAATTTTGCAATATAACTTGAGTCATTTCACACTAATAAGTTATCAAAAAGGTTAAAAACAACAGCGTTTCGGATCAACCTGTTTCACCTATTTCACGAGTGTCCATTTTGCCCTGTAACATCCAACCTGCCTGGCCTACTCATTTTACCATCTATACAAAAAAGAGAAACCTTACCCGTTCCACCCGCAGTGTGCCTCTTGATATCAGTTTCAAGTTGTACAAAAAGCCAACGATAAAAACAAGATGCATGCATCATTTATTAAGCAATATATTCTTCTTCTCCTATATGTTGACTTTATGTTAACCATGATCAGAAATAAGATTCTTGTCAAATAAAAAAGGTACACAAATACTCCATCTTTTTCAACATAATTGCAACGTTTAACTTGCCAAACAATGTAAATATTAAATATAAGTAATTAGCCATTCAAATTTCCAGCACCTCAAACTTCAACTTTTCTCTGTTTTAACCGTTTAACCTTACTAATCATCGACAATAGACGTCCTTAACCGTTGGTAGGAGGCTTGAAAACAATGTCAATGTATTTATTATATGTGAAAGTTGAAAGTTGTGGTCCTTGACACGTGCCTCTTGAAAAATCCAACATTTTGGTGCCCTATGCACCGCCCTGCTAGGCTGCTATGAAGATTAACAAGTCACAATTAGACAAAAGGTCATTATAGATTTAAAATAAGCATGCATACCTCATGATCAAATAAAAATCAAGCACGATACAGAGTCCGATACGATTATTTTCCTTGATTGACCACCAAAGTAGCTGAGCTGCAAAATAATCTTGTATTAGTTTGATGCATAAAAAAAATTAATGGCATGCTTTCTGACTTCATAATTTTAACATACGGCCCGGAGATCTTCTCTACGCGTTGGTGGTATTATCTAGAGGCGGTACATCTCTTATCAACCCAACATCTCTCTAGTCCAAAGGCGAAACAAGATTTGCCTAGAGTGTTACTGCTACGGTAACCCTCTAATTACCTAAATCTAAATAAGATATTAAGATGACATAAGAAATGTTTTAAAAAAAAGACATGTATAGATAAACCTATCAAAATTAAACACTTTCTAATAAAAACACATGACTCGGTCCCCATGTACACAAGCTGACAAATTGAAATTTCCAATCAATGCACAAATAGGCATATCTAAGATCTCAAACAACAACCAATGGAAAGATAAGGTATGAGGACCACTAGTAATACCTTAACAAGAGTACATTTGACCACAGTGTAGTCCACCGATAGGCGTAAATTCTCTTAGATATTGATAACAATGATCTTATCTTGAACAGGTATTAACCTACAACCACAATTTGAAGTATACACTTTTGTATATCAGCTAAGCCTTATCCCACCCACCCTCATATATGTCTAGGTGGATTTCGGTTTTCGACAGTATGTGAGTTCATGTAATGGTATTCACAACTTCTGCAAAAACAATAATAATAATAATAATAAAATTCTAACTAGCTATAGGATCATATAAGTGAAAATATCTTCAGTATGACAGCAAGGACTGGAACAAGTATTCACAAATTCAATGCATCATTTCTTATTTTATTGTACAGTTGTCATGTGATATTTGTTTTGCAGTACTGCACACTAATGGATTAAATAATGATGGATACTAAAAGCTTTATTTCATCAATTGCCCTAACATACAAGTAGCAACAATGCACGATTATTCGGGTAAACCTATAGCAATAGCCACCCATGCCCGTGAACGCAAATGCCACTGTGACCCGGCCCGCCACTATTCTAGAGGAAACCCATTGCCTAAAGGCTCACTATGGTAACCTATAAAATTTTTGCTCTCTACTCCAACCCATAACCTCCCCATTGGAAGGTCATGGTACTACCTAGTTGAGCGCAAACGTTTTTTCATTTCATTAATGACATTAGGATGGTATAGTTCGGTTATATAATAAATGTGAAGTTTATAGAATTCAATACTCATATAAACAAATTTATATAAGAAAAAATATTAGTGAACTTTTGCTAGTATTAAAAACTTGAATTATAAGTTAAATTTCGAAGTGAAGTCATGACAACTCTTTTCTATGCATTATGCGAACATCAGTTTTTGAACACTATTGTGAGATAATCTAGCTTTTGAGTCTTTGACACGCGGCGATAATGTTAATATTATGACATGTAACGTTTTACAAACTTGAATTTACCTACACTGTGTAGCAAAACAAACAACTTTCCAAACAGATTTGTAACAAACTTCAAATCAGCATGGATTTGAACACGGTTTAAGGAAAAGTTGAAACTAAATCGAGTCATATATAACATGTAAAATTTTGGGTTGAAATATATGCTTGACTTTCATTGGTTAACCAAGTAGTTCTAACAATTTTAATAAAGAATTCCAAGAGATATCAGAAATTAAGTCCCATTAATTTGGACATCAATAAAGCAAAACGATTGCTTTTCATATTCCCAACCCAACTAAGTGGTTTATCATTTAAGCTTATAAATAAAGATCCAAACATCACATGTTTTATCCAGAAAACAAACAATGGCAGACTCTTCTTCAGAAGCTTCAACAGTAGTAAGCATCAAGCTTCTAATCGACGTTAAATCGAAGAAAGTTTTGTTTGCTGAAGCCAGCAAAGAGTTTGTTGATTTCTTGTTTCATATTCTTTCCCTGCCAGTTGGTACTGTAATCAAGCTTCTTAGAAAGAACTCAATGGTGGGCTCACTTGGTAACCTCTATGACAGCATAGAGAACTTAAGCAGTACATATATGCAGCCAAACCAAAGCAAAGATGTTGTTTTGAATCCCAAGATAATAAACTATGGGTCCAATGTCCCACTTTTATTACCTGATGATGATGGTTCACTGGATAGGAAGTTTTACAAGTGCCAATCCACTGGTCATGTCAGTGTAACTGATGATCCTGCTACAAAATGTCCTAATTGCAACAATCTGATGACTCATGTGTTGACCTTTGTGGCTGGAAATGGTGCCGCTAAAGTGGCGGGAGAGGGTGGCGGTTTTGTGAAGGGGGTTGTGACGTACATGGTAATGGATGATTTGGTGGTTAAGCCCATGTCCACCATATCTAGTATTACTATGTTGAACAAATTTAATGTGAAGGAGGTTGGTGCTCTTGAGGAGAAGGTGGTATCTTTGGAGATGAAAGAGGTATGTTTATGACTTTATGTTATAATGTTATACAGAAAAAAGGTGTTAAGTTTACATGTTTTTACACTAATTACTGTGTGATGTATGTAGGGTCTGATGTTGCTGAAGGCCTCATTGCAGTGCAAGAATGTGCTTACCAGTGTGTTCCTGTCTTAAAGGTGCTGTTCTGCATGAATAAAGATCAAATCAGGAACATTATAATGGAGCTTGTGTTTTGTTTTTAAAGTCAGTATGTTATGTTGGTTTGAAGGAAATGTTTTGCTTCTTTCTTGAGTAATGTTCTTCAATGGGAGTTTTATCTTTTAATAATTATAATTTATGAATTATGAGCACTCTATGGTACTTTGTCAGGAAATATTAGAAGTCTAGTTGGAAAGGCATGAATTTAAAACTATAAATAAATAAGTGTTTAGCTTTAATAAAAGATCTTATATAAGAACCGTGATTGTTGTATGGTACAAACAACACTACATTTTGTCTCTTCATTTCAAGAGAAATATTTTTTTTTTTCTCTCATGGATGTAATTATGTAAATGACCTGAGTTGAGCCACTTAAGAGAGTTGTTTGTTTAGAGCTATATATCTAAGCTTTGCGCCTGGCTCTTGAATAAACTTATAAGCTAGGCTTGAGCTTTGCTCGTTTATTTATATTTGACTATTGACTTTATATATGTTATTTAGTAAGTATTTACATATATATGTAACATAATATATGTTATTTAGCAACATTTATTACAATTATATATTTGTTTTACTAACTAAAAATGTGATACGTTTACGTAAACAACCTCTTGGTAAAGACTCAAGCGACTAGTATGCGTGACAAGATTAAACGGAGGAAGTGGAAAGCAAGAGATAAGGGGAGAAGAAACCAGCGGTAAAATGTGACCAAAAAGACATAAGAAACTAAATCCACTACTTGTGATCACTGTAAAATCATATCTATGTTACCTTATTAAGGATGAGGGATATCTAGAAAGGTAATTTTACCATCTTTTTAAGATGGCATATGAAGAGACATAGGCATAATCTTTATATTTTACTCATTTCTTCCCATTATACCCTTTTATACAAGTTTTGATAGCAATGGTACAAATACTTAATGCACCACATTCTTCTGACCAGACATTCAATTCCTCTCTCTTCTATTAGGATTCCTAATGCACCACACTCCAACCGGGATGTCACTGAAAGAGCATTGAATGTCTCCAGCATCACAATTGAAAGCGAAGAGAGTTTGGTAACCGTTGCCAGTCATCAATTACAATCAAGGTGATTAATTGGAACCATTGAAAACCCTCTGTCTCTCTTTGTTAAAACACCTACAATCTGAAGCGTATTCTGTCTCAATTGTGAACTTTGATGGAACAATGACGACCATGCTAGGGTGTCGGTTCCGGAGCTCCGGTGTATCTCGATGCCTGAGTTTCTTGATCCCTTATCTGTACGTATGTATGTTTGACTCGATCGTATTTTAAGTTCTTTTAGGGTTTCATTTTTGTGTTCTAAGTTGTAATTGTGAAACAATTCTTGACAGGTTGTTTAGTTGGCCAACAGAAAGGATAATTAGAAGACTACAATATTGCCTTCTATGTTTTTAGTCCTTAATATCGGTTCGCTCACCGATTTTATCGGTTTAGGTCTGTGTGGCCCATTTTAGTAGTTTCAATGCAGCTTATTTGTGTAGTGTAATACTGTATTTGTTTAATGGGATATGTTTGTATCATTTGTTTGCAAGAGTAATGAAGTTGAGTTAATATGATGACGATGATGGGTAAGAAAGCTGAGTAGTGTTTATCTTATATTTGTGTAGTGTATTTTTGTGTGTGTGTGTATATACATATATATTATGCAATTACTGATATCTCATCATGATAGCCGCTAAAATCTCCGTCCTTGACCAATATCCGAGTTTTTTACTGCAGAATTGAACTTGTGAGCTATGTTTGATCTTAAACGGTGAATATATCAGTTTGGCTGATTAAACTTTGACCTTGAGATATGGCGCCCACATTCTGTGTTATTTTGTGTTAAAAAAAAGTGTTGAGTTATGTATAGAATTGAATTTACGAGCTACGGTTTAACTTTAAGCAATAAATATATTAATTTGACTGATTAGAATTTTATCATCTAGAAATGGCGCCCACGATCTATGTTGGTTCTGAAGCCGGTCTAAAGAAGCTCGACGAGTACCTTTTGTCTCGTAATTGCATCACTGGGTAAGTACGCGTTACTCTTTGAAAGGTATTATGTTCTTTATGGTGCAAGGTAGTTATAGATGTTATTTTCTCAGGTACCAAGCTTCAAAGGATGATCTCACTATTCATGCTGCTTTCACAGAACCTCTATCACTGCAACATGTGAATGTATCTCGCTGGTTCAACCATATTGAGGCACTTCTAAGAATCTCGTAAGCTCTTTAAACTTTAGCGTTAGTTTTTACATTTTGTTTAAAAATCTTTTAGCTTGCAAGGCTATAGCTAATGCGAGTTGGATCATGCTCAATATTGAATTTCTTGCAGTGGTGTTTCTGGTGAAAGAAGTGGTGTTACCCTAGAAGGATCTGCTACTTTCCCGGAAGAGGCTATTGCAACTCCTCCTGTTGCTGAGACAAAGGTAAAATGTGTTTACTTTTTCTATATAATTTATACGAGTTGCTGTTTGATTTACTTTTTTGCACTTGCTAAAATGTGATTTCAAATGTATCATGCAGGCTGCAGCTGATGAGGATGATGATAGTGATGTGGATCTTTTTGGCGAAGAGACCGAAGAGGAAAAGAGGCTGCTGAGGATCGTGCAGCTGCAGTAAAGGTATCTGGAAAGAAGAATGTGAGTTTATGCTCGTTTTATTCTACGTTTTTAATTTTACTTTTACTCACATTGTTCATAATTTTATCTGCTTTTATGCTTGTGGTTACGTTATCAGCTGGCAAATCTTCTGTTTTGATGGATATCAACCCTTGGGATGATGAGACTGATATGCAAAAGCTTCAAGAGGCTGTTAGAAGTGTGAAAATGGAAGGCTTGTTGTGGGGCGCGCATGTACGTTTGTCTTTTCTTTTTCCTTTTTAAAATAATAGGCTGCTGCATTTACGCATAATGTTGGGGTATATTTTGAAATTTTGATTTCCATGATTGCAGCAAATTTGGTGCCAGTAGGGTATAGTATTAAGAAGCTACAGATCATGTTGA
The DNA here is from genome assembly GCA_030844895.1 of Ambrosia x helenae. NCBI lineage: Eukaryota > Viridiplantae > Streptophyta > Magnoliopsida > Asterales > Asteraceae > Ambrosia > Ambrosia x helenae. Next base: position 84,041 of record JAUTDX010000784.1, read on the forward strand.
CTATTGTTGATGACTTGGTATATGTAGACACGGTTGTTGAAGAGCACCTTATGGTGGAACCAATTAACGAGTACGTCCAAAGTTGTGATATTGTTGCCTTCAACAAGATTTGTAAGTTTTATATCAATTCTCTTTTCATTTCTGTATAGTTTCTATTACTTATATGGTGATTGGTTTTTGGTCAACCTGGTTCTTGAAACATTTGTTCCATTGTCTTCAGGCCAAATCACACTATGAGATTCTTGTGGGTTAGTTTGAAAAACCTAATTCGTTATATCAGTACCCGATGGTGCAAAATCCGTTTCGTTATTTTTTTTTCAGTTTTGTGATTTTTTTTGGTGGGCAATGTTGAAAGATTGCTTGAAAAAAACTACGATAATCTCAAAATGCATTTAATCGGAAAATTGCGAGTTAAGTTTTTATTTTAACATCTTAACATAGGTTGTTGGAGAAACTGCAGTATTAGTGTTTAGATTTCAATTATAGACAGAATCATGATAAAAATTAAGAACATACTTAAAAAAATGAGAAAATTGCTCGAATAGTCCCTGTGGGTTTGCTCAAATTTCACCTTTAGTCCCTAACTTTTAAAAATTACAGGTATAGTCCCGAAACAGTGGACTTTTTGCACTCGGATAGTCCCTGGAGCTAACTGACGTTAGATAATCCAGTTAAGTGGGTGTGAAATTACTAAAATACCCTTACTTTAATAAAAATAAAAAAATCAATTAAATAATAAAATAGAAAGAGGACCCACATAACCCTTAGCCAATCATTGTCTCCAACAATCCTTAGTGGGGCCCACCAACTTCATCTTCCCCACCCAATCACCACCACCCACCACCACCACCAACCATCACCACTCCCCACTACCACCAACCAACCACCAACCCAACTCTTATAAAAACCATTTATCCCACTCCCCACTACCTCTGCACACTTCATTTCTAACACACACACATATACCGATAAAAGGTTTCTGATGAGAGAGAGAGAGGGGAGAACCGAAAGAGGAAGAAGGATGGGGGGAGTTTCTGATGAGGCCACGTCGGAGCAGTGGTGGCTCCACCATCGCTCAATAACACATACACACATCTACCATCAGATCTGGAACAAAAAGGACCGATGAGAGAGAGAGAGAGAGAGAGAAAGACACGAAGGAGAGGGAAAGACACAGAGGAGAGAGAGAGACGGAGATGAAGGCGGCGACAGAAGCAGGTAACCTCAAGAAAAACCCCCTCTTTTCTGATAACTGTGGTGGTGATTGCTTGGTGGATTGTGGTGGTGATTGCTCGGTGGATTGTGATGGTTGATCGGAGGTTATGTTGGTGATAAACTGTGGGTTCAAGTGGTGGTTCGATGGTGCTCAGGTGGTGGTGGAAGGTGAATGGTGGTTGTTCAGATGTGGGAAGGAAGTACGGTGGCGGCTATGGTGGAATCTGACCGGATTAACAGTAACAGTGTCAAGGATGATGGGTTTCGGTAGTGGATTATGTTGGTTTTTGGGTTACATCTAACTGAATAAAGTGGTGATGGTTGGTGGTGGTGGTGGGTGGTGGTGGTGATTGGGTGGGGAAGATGAAGTTGGTGGGCCTCACTAAGGATTGGTGGAGACACAGATTGGCTAAGGGGTTATGTGGGTCCTCTTTCTATTTTATTATTTAATTGATTTTTTTATTTTTATTAAAGTAAGGGTATTTTAGTAATTCACACCACTTAACTGGATTATCTAACGTCAGTTAGCTCCAGGGACTATCCGAGTGCAAAAAGTCCACTGTTTCGGGACTATACCTGTAATTTTTAAAAGTTAGGGACTAAAGGTGAAATTTGAGCAAACCACAGGGACTATTCGAGCAATTTTCTCTAAAAAAAATAGAACTTGCTGATTAATATTTGAAATCCACAATGTTAACTTTAGTCCCCTATCTTTCAATTTTCTTCGGTCAGCGCAACCAACACCTCTTCTTTCCATTTTATGTTTATGCCCTAAGTATGAAATTAGTAACAAAATCATTCTGTTACAAAGTTTTTCGGGAAAGGAAATGATGTCGAATTTTTATTATTAGAATTGATTCCACATTACATTTTGCAGATTTACATATTTCTGCTCACCAACTACTAAAGTTAACATTTCATTAATTATTTGACAGTTAGGTGCCCAACCCGTCTGCAGCGAGTGCTGAACTATGAAGTAAACTCATACTTTGGAATTAAACACTGCATTGTATGATTATGTAAGGAAGAATATAAACTGCATGCAGATACAGTTGTTAATATTACCACCAGAAGTTATATATTTAGTTCATTGTATTGGAGGGAACATTTGTACCAAACTGATAAATGTAAAAAATCATGTAGAATGCACTGAGTGAGTGGTCCATTTAGTATAAAACACATGGGTTGCTAAATATTTTAAAAAGATGTTAAAAAATGATGGTGAATGAATTAAAAATTCAAGAGTGTTAACATGTCAATTCGGTTATATCTTACTTATGGTGGTGTACATGTACCGTATTTTGCCAGGTATTTGATGGTTAAGTCTCACATTTTTAGCAATTTATTTTTATCGTCACAAGTATGGGTGTCAATTTTGAACCATTATTTTTGTGTAGGTTGACTTGGGTTAAGTTTTACATCTACTACGATATGTATATACACACACAACTTATATATGATTTTTAATCGTTTTAAGGTTGAATTAGGTTCCCGTTCGTATTGCCGACCCCGCCAGCAACGCGTGGGTTCCCCACTAGTAGAGTTAATTCCTTTTAACATATTTAGAGTAAAAGAACTAATTTTAGTAAATATGATGCATATAACAAATGTCACTCTTTCACAAGCCCCATGTAGCCCTATCCTAACCAATCACACAGTACACGTTATTTTTAACCTCACGTAGCCTAAACACCGAAAATGCAAGCCTAAAGTAGCTTGGAATCAAGAATTACACCGCTTTACTATACATACCAATCACACACACCCATGAGATGGTCTCCATCCAAAACCCCACCTTTTTCTTCTTCTTCTTCTTCGGCTTGTTCTTCTTCTGCCTTCGGCTTGCACAAGCCCAACATTCAACCCGAATTGCCAAGCCTCTTAGATCGGAACCGTGTAGGCACGAGGCTTCACAAGCCTTGACACCAAGCAAGGGGTCAGGGGTGGCCCGACCTACCTAAAACCACAACCAACCAGGACCCAACAATAAGGCAAGTGGGCCGAATTTGCCCCAAGCTTTCTCGTTTGTTTGTTGTTGTTTTTTTAATCTCATCTGCTGTGGCCTTCCTTTTTACCAACGGAAAATAATTCGACAGCAGGCAGCCGTTGGTTCCATCGCCCCAATTTCCATTTACTATCGTCGGTCGGTATATCACTTTCTATTATTTTCTAATTTTTATCCAGCCTGTTTCTACTATATAATCAAATTCTCTAAACGCGTCTATATTTTGTTGAGACCGTTACGTTTTATGTAATTTCATCCTATTTAATTCCTTCAATTACCTCTACTTTGATCCCTATAAGATACTTACTTTTACTTAAAAACAGCGTTAGTGTGGGTGACCTAGGGCTTTGTAGCAATGGATGTGCCTGCTCAACTGACACCAGAGGCTGCTAATCAGCTTAGAGAAGGCATTGATTTGCTTCTTGGTAGATGGAGTGCTCTTCAGATGGCTATCCTCAACGAATGGGGTGGACGCGACACTCGTCCCAAGGCGCAACAGCTTTCGGTTAATGTCTATCAATGGCTCATCAAACCTTCTGGTAGTTACCTACCTTTTGTTGTTGTATAAGCTTTTATCTAATGCATTTATAGGTTTATAGTTTCATAATTAAGCTTTATCTGTACTGCAAAGTTTATGTGCATTATACTGATTATTTTAGTTTATTGTCAAAATTATCAACTTTGGATTCAAATTGCTACAATAAAAGTTTATTAGTGCTTAAAATGAGTTTGGTTTTGATTGTTTGGATTACGATTATCATTTTAAATGCGTATATTCATGTTACTTCCTAGTCTTAATGCCGGAAAGACAGACATTGTATCGGATATTCTTGCGTTTTTAAAAACAACCATGATGGTTTAATTTTTTGACAAATGCTAACCATGAATTAGAGCAGTTACGTTTTATTCATAATTTGATATGGTTTAGTTTGTCTGAAAAGAGTATTTCTTTATTCGAATTATTCTTGGGATTCAATGCTATTAGGGGGGACGGGGCGCCCACGGCAAGGGGTGCTTGGTTAGGGTTGTCGCGCGGCAACACCGCCGCCAACCCTTTGGCAATAGTGAAAATTGTTACCGTTCGACAAGATGTATACCGATCAACAATGGTGAAATTGATGAATTGAGTGTGGAGTTGACATGGCAGAGGGGGATTGGATGGGGCAGGCAAAGTTGTCGTGGGCGCCCCGTCACCCCCTTAGCTCTGGTGTTAGAGCATCACATCCCCTCCACCATCTTCTACCCTATATTCTTTTTTTTATTATTATTAATTTATCTTTTTGTGTGTGTAAGTTTGTGGGATGGGTGTGTGTGTGAGAGATGATACAGTGGTGATTAGTGGGCGTGATGTTTTTGTTAAAAAAATTTATTTTGAAGATGAGGTGAACAATGGTGGATGGGATGTGAATGGCTGAATGCTCTTATGTGCTTATGTTTTGTAACTTTTGTTTAATTTGTCTGTACTGTCAGAGGGGTTATATGTCGACGAATTGGAGGATTTACTTGACGACTTTATGCTCTCTCTTAATACTGAGATCGATGACGGTAGCATTGAGGAGGTAAGGCACCTTTATTGTGACCAATTGTAGCTATTTTTTGTGTATGGATCATGCATAGTGGTAATGTCATGTTGCATTATATCATTTCATTGTTTTTGGGGGGCCTTCTCTTCATCTATATTCTGTAATTTGCTTATTCTCACCTCGTTCTTTAATATTATACGATGTATATTTTGGTAGTTGACAAATGATCTTACAAGTTTATAAAGAGGGCCTTGCTTTTATGTTATCCTTGTTAACATCTTTTGTTGTATTTCCATTCAAGTGTCTGCATGTTATGTTTCTTTTTAGCTCTTGATTAGTAATAGTTACCGACTTACCGTCTAGCTACTCTCCTGGTCTTAGTTTTCATCTTTTTTTTCTTTTGTAATTAGATAGCAGAAAACTTAATGATCATGCATGAAGAATGTTTGGTAGGCAACTTTGCCTCCATTGGACGGACTAAGGCAATCAGTTCCTACCTCTAATCAACAAATACAGGTATTATGTCAAATTTGTGTTTTATCACCCATTTTTGTTTTTCTCAATAATTAATCTGATTATTTCCTCTTCTATGCACATCCTTATTTCAAGTAAGACACTTTAATCACAATTCAGATTAGTTACAATCAGATTACGTGTTACCCAACGTACTTATTTTCTAAATCCAGTTGTTATTCTTCCTTACTTTATACCCCTCATCTATAAAATGTGTTTTGAAATATTTACGAGAAAATGTCTTTACTTTTATGAATGGTTAGGTTGTGAAGGGTGATGAAGATGATTCGGATTCTGCATCAAGCTCAGGGGATGAATCAATGGAGAATGCAGATGAAGATGGTTTGGATGCTGCACCAGTGGCAGAACCGAATGTGGATGCAGATGGTTGGACCGTAGTTTCTTCCAGAAAAAACAGAGGTGGCAGGCGCTGAGTGTTTTCATCTCTATATTTTACAAGTCATTTTTGGAGATTCTTTATTCACAAGTATGAAGTGTTCCAAGTTCTTTTTTTGCTGTGATAGTCAGACATGAAGAATTATGTGCTTGTGTTAGATGTAGTTGTCCCATGTCAGGTTTTGTTTGACAATGAGTTGTTATGCAGTTAACTTATGTGGTTTCATTTGTCCATTTTTTATAGCTGGTTCAAACATGTTGTAAGCTCATCTTTGTACCATTTTATCTTACTACTTGCATGTAATTTGATGGTTCTGGTGTTAAATTTGGAATTTGTGTTTTTAGTTAATGAAATTAATACTTTGAAATTTGTCTATGCAAATCCTAAATGCCATTAAGATTTAAGGCTAAGTGGAGGGAGTAGGGAACCAATGTTGAAATAAAGTTCCACGATTTTATGTAAGTGTCATCGACAACGGGCTCTTGTTTAAACCAACGCTTCTCATTAATTTTATTTCGGTCGAAGAAGCCACTCATCAAAACTGAAAAGTGGATAGTGGTCAGTGGTATGTGAAGATGATCAATGCAAATGCAAAACTGATTGAAGGAATGCCATTATATGACCACACATGATCAATGCAAATGCCAAAACTGATTGAAGGAATGCCATTATATGACCACACAGGATCAAAGAACGAGAGGGGGACTATACATTTCTCAGATAGTTGTAATGGACGATATCAAAGTTGTGTTTGCGATGAAATTCCTTGATAAGGTATGAACATTCCCTACGCCATCGTTAACTTGCTGTGTAATCGTTGATGGGAGCCAGACTTGCATGGTGAGCACAGAAGTAAGGTCCTACCAAAGCAAATACGGCCATGCATTTTTAGAAATGATGCAAATGAGCAATGTTGTTGTTTGGCAATAAGAGCACATGTCGTTGGTCGGAGGCCATGAACCTCCATATAGGATTTTTTGACCAAAAACCTTACACATACATCTACCAATATCTCTCTCCAAACCCGTCTTCTTCTTTAAAGAATCAATAAGCTTCTCTTCTTTGCACCCTTTTTATTCTACATCAGAGTTTTTAAAGTCG